>BPVZ01000003.1:4484470-4506138 GCA_020521535.1 Rubroshorea leprosula | reverse complement strand
AAGCTAGCGTCAGATTTAATTTCTAATAATCATCATGTAAATTGAAATGGTGGCAGGCTAAAAGCTAGAATTACAGTTTCTAGTTCCTAGCAGCAGAGCTTTTGCAATTCCTAAAGCACATGTGATATCATACACTATATATATATATATATATATATATATATATGAGGAAAATTACTAAGCTAGCGTCAGATTTAATTTCTAATAATCATCATGTAAATTGAAATGGTGGCAGGCTAAAAGCTAGAATTACAGTTTCTAGTTCCTAGCAGCAAAGCTTTTGCAACCCCTAATAGACATGTTTGAGAAAGGCAAAATGTACCCAAATGGATTTGTTCCAGCAGCAAAGCATATCGTGAGTCATTCTTGATATTTCATCAAAAGAAATGAACTTAAAGACAAATAGGAAGAAAAAATCAATACCAATAGTAAGATTTCCTAATGGTATTGAGGAAGTACAGATCCACATAATGAGCAATTTATGGAAGAGGAACAAAAAACAAACTTGCAAAATCTTTTAAATGATTAACATATATTGTAAAAAGAAATAATCAATTGAATAACTTTGTTAGTATAATTAAAAAGAACATACTCGGAGCTTGAGAACTCATAAAGTCTTCCTTTTTGAGAGAAGATGACAACTGCAACTTCGACATCACAGAGAACAGATAGCTCAAAAGCCTTCTTAAGCAGCCCGTTTCGACGCTTGGAGAAGGTCACTAGTCTGTTCGCTGCATTCTCGATCCTTTTCATCACAATTTTTCCTCTCACCATCTTCTACTTCATCATCAGAGCCACGTCCATTAGTAAATTTACGGGAGAATCATTTTTTTAAAGAAAAAACGACACATATACTCACCAAAATTGAGCAAAGTCCCCAGATATATATTGAGTAGCCACGCAGTGTGTAGCTATAAGTCTATAACTCAAGTTTCAACATTTGCAAAGAAAAATTACAAATTTTGAAGAGATTAATAATGACAACCCAGAGCAAGGGTTTAAAAGTTCACAGAAAAGAGAAAGACAAGGATAACCCAGAAAGAAAATAGTCTAAATTTTCTAGGAAAGCAAACAAGTTTCTGCCTTTGTGCAAAGAAAACAAATTTTAAAGAGATCAATAATGGTAGCCCATAATCCCATAGAAAGGTTTCATCTTTCAAGGTGCAATGGACGGAGGAAACCCAAGGAAAACCCAGAAAGAAAATCACTGAAAAAGCCAAAAATTTCTAGGAAACCAAACGGCAACCACCCTGGAAAATTCCTGTGAACAGAGGGAGAAATCAAAGATGAGAAGTTCAGAAACCCTAGAGAGATTCACAAAGCAGGAACGCAAAGGATCCATTGATTTTTTTTAGTGGAAAAGGATCCATTGATTTGAGGTAGCACTTTCTTTCCATTCAAACCACAAAAACCCCACGTCTTTCCGCCACAAAAAAACAAAAACAAAAAAAAATCCATACCCAATTAAAACCATAATTAAAAGCTTTTTAATTCATATTCTTACCTTGTTTTGGTAATATTGAGAAAAAAAAAAAGGAAAAGAATGTGCAGAACAGAAAAATAATGAATAAAGAAAATGGACGGTAAAGGCAGAATAAATAAAAAAGGGAAATAAGGAAAAAAATCGTGTTACATGTCAACTTCATCGTACAATGATGTGCGCAACGGGCCACTGGTGTCTTGACTCGTGAACGTATCACGTCAGATCCACCAATGGGAGGAGGCGAACGTGTCACGGGCTCGCCATGAATGTATTAGCAAATTTGAGAAAGTAGCTTTGAGCAAGCATTATATATATTTTATGTAATTTAAGTATTAAAATTATTAAAATATTAATAATAAATAAATATAAAATACAATTTTATTTGAAATATTTTAATAATTTTATTATTTAAATTATAAATATAATAAAAAATATAATCTGTACTAAAAAATATTTTTTATTGACTAAAACCATTAACTTGAAAAGAAAATTGTTGGCTCTTTGTTTTTAAGTAAAAATCCTTCGTTCCAAAAATGAAAATGAGAAGAAACATTATTGCGACTTCTGGTGTGGCACTGCTTGTGTCTAATGGCTTCGAACGTACCTTGTAACTATTCAATAATAAATTTTTTTTGTTGATATAAAAAAATGATATAAACATTACTAACAAACAAAATTTTAGATAAATTAGCACTCAATAAATAAAAAATTTTGATTTAAGGTCAACAGTAAGATTTATAATACCATATATTTAACTCTTAACATATAAAAAAATAATATAAACCTTATAATAAAATGTGTATATATAATAAGTGATATAATAAGTTAGTAAAATTTTAAATAAATTTTATATAAGTAGAATTGTATATTCATTATTACACGGGCAAGTTTTTTAAATTTCATAATTTTAATTTTTAAATCTGTCACAGTTGGTATCGTAAAAGTGACAACTTATAAACCTTTTTTTATTATTTTAAGAGCACCTTTTCCCATTTATTTATAACTATAGAATTCGGTATATAATTATGTTTGTTACTATATATATATATATATATATTTTTTTTTTTAAGTTAATGCACACTATTTAAAAAATTTTAATTTGGGGACAAGATTAAAATTCAATACTCTCAAATATCAAGTACTTAACTTCTAATAATATACCAAAAAATATATCATTCTTATGGATGTGTCAACCTATAATTAATTTGTTATACAAACTCGTAACCATTATATTAATGATATTCGCTTTTAACAATGGATTTACCTAAAAATTAAAGTAAAATACTCACTTAACTTTAGTCGGCCTTTGTTTTTTTGCAACAACAATCTAATAGTTTAATAAAATTTTATATTTATCCCCAAGTAACCACTACTTAAATAAGCATTCTTGTTATAATATATCTTATAATTATTTTCTTAAAATAAAGGTAAAGTAAGAATAAACACTTTTGATCACCTTTCTAAAATAAGAGTGAACAATTAATTTTAAATGCCCAAAATAAAAATTAAGCAAACTAAAACTAAATAGGGAGGCTACTTAAATTGAGAATGAGGTCGGATTGTGACTCAAATGTTTCTGCATGAGGAGTTTTTCATTTTGGTAAAGCTGCTGAGGAAATTTATCCATCAGAAATAGAAGGCTGCGGAGGAAATTTGATTGTTGGATTAAAACTCTAGAAAAATATAATTTTTAAAGAAGGTTTCTCAATATAATTTTAATGTTATGCTTTTATTAGAAGCGGCTGGTTGGGGCTGGGTTTTGCTATTTAAAGGTGGATTGGTCTTGGGCTTCTTTTCTCATCAAGCAGTCTGCTGCATGTGCTCTCAATTTGGAGCATGTAGGAGCCACTAGTTGAATGTTGACCTTGGGATTAACAGCCTCTAATTTCTTTTCTTCTTTTAGTAAAATCTAGATCTAGTAACTCCTCAAATTATCCTTTTTACTAGATGTATTAATTTTTTTTTTTTAATTTTAATTGTGTAATTAATGAGAATGAGAAGACCAACATTGCTGGTCTCTATTCACGATAGAAAATTGCAATAAAATTGAAAAATATTAAAGAAAAATAGTTTATCATTCGAATTGTATTAAAAAAAACTTGAAAATTAAGTTGTTTCATTAAACTTTAAATGAAAAAAAGACATAACTTATTTTCAAAACAAAAACGAAACTATTTTAGTCTTTTCTAGTCGTGCAGAATATCATGATCCCAGCATCAGCATATTTTTTTATGGTATTCTTACACCCTATATTATAGTTACACTTACGTTATATAAAATTAAAGAAGCAAAAATTTTTGAGAAAAATAGTGAACTAACCAACCACATACACTGATCATACAACATTATCTGGAGTAACACAATAATTTCTATTGTAAAGTAAATTCAGACGATTGATATTAATGGTTTTACAACAATCCAATGAACAATTTTGTCACAGCCTCCAAGCACACTTTATTTTGGGTGCAATCTTTATTGCTTTCCTTTGTTGTGCCAAGGCTTCCCATCACTACACTACTATCCATATCAAAAGAGAGTTAGTTTATTTTTTTCATTCAAAAGTGTTTTCTAGTTTTAATTGCACCATACTGCAGAATAAGAACAATTAGACAAAAGGGCTCTTCATTGTAAGGTGGGCCCATCATCTAAAAAAGAAAAGAAAACTCCAAGATTTAAAAATAAAAGGCTCACCTTTTCAAATAACTTCACATTTTTTTCTAATAACATTCTCTCCTAAATTAAAACTAAAAAGGTATCCTTGAGACAAAAACAAAGTACATTTTTGAGAAGCTTAGAGCTAGAAGATTGAGGTCATAATATATCTTTAATTCAATGGAGGGAGTTATTCTTACCTTTGGTTTAATTGTTGTATCTGCTTGCAGTGTTGGAACCAAAGAGAGATGGAAAGTAGGGCCTTCTTTTCAATCTTACCTCTAAACCTTTTTCTTGTCTGTACAATGAGATTTAGGTCAAGACATTTGACATGTTTTCTCCTACAACCTTAATATATGCCTCTTCTAATTTTTTAACACTTGGGGTAAAGCCTATAGCTAACCCCCTCTTCATGCAGTTCTGCTAATGTCTACTCCTTATACAACTGGGCCTATAATATCAGAGTTAACATGTTTAGCCTAGAGACTTTCATGCAAGCAAACACAATTTTCAAGAAATGCCCAGGAATTGTATGCAGGTAGATGCATGGCACAATGAAGAATCTAGTCAATGATATGAGGAATGTCAAGCCACAGTCCCTTGCATATAGGTAAATCACACAAGGAAGAATCCATTATAGGGTGCATAAGAGACTCTAGTCCCACATCACGGAGGAGATTTTGGACCACTTAAATGGTTAAAGGAATGTGTGTTGCACCTCTATCTATGAGTATATGACTTAAGGAGGAGGCGAGTCTAAGGAAATCCGGCAGTTGCATATCTATAAAGGGTCCAACGATGGTGCAAATACTATGAATATGCCGAAAAACCCATTTGCCAGTAAGCCAAATGCTAATTTTCCTTTCATAGCAGAAATCTTGCAATCAAGTATTGATTCATTAATATAACTAATTTCAGCCTAAATGTAAATCTAAAGGTTGCTAACCTTTCTTGCTCTGATGTTTTTCAAGCATTGTTCTAGCTGGTTACCAATCTCTTGAAGTTCCTCAACAGAACATGACCATAATCCTTGACCCAACAACTTCCTGTATAATACAAAAATTTCGAACTTTAGAAATCCTTTCACCTGGATGAGATGAAGTAACATGACATAAACATTAAATCATTGAACCTTTTAGAAACTTCCAGGAACTCAAACTTCTTAAACATCTTTGCTGTTTCAATCGTCAAGTGCTGCACTTTGAAATTTTTTTGAGGAAACCGAAAGTATTGTTGCCAGCTGTAGGCTAGTAATTTATTATAACTCATGAAGCAAGTAGTTTGATGAGAGAAATGAAGATTTAATGTAGATTATATATAGAGAAATCCAATCATATGTATCAAAGAATCAAGCCACAAAATCTAGTTAATACCAAAGATTGCATGGATTTGATTAATACTTGGAATGATCTGCTGAAATTGATGAAGCATCATAACCAAGTTTTCGACTGCCCCTTGGCAACTTGTTTATAGGTCACCACAGCTAGTTCAAATTCAGGCTGCTTTACTTGACAAATTATATCCTAAAGAGGGAGAGAATGATTCTGTAGGTTTGGATACCATTTACATCTGGTATCTTCAAGACAGGAGCAACTTGGCATTGGATTAGAGAAAAACAGGAAAAGCAACCTTGGCATAAGCTAATTTGGTTCTCTGATGCAGTTCGTAAGCACAGTTTCATAAGTTGGCTAGCTACCCTTAACAGACTCACAACCAAGGCTTGCTAGAAACAGTGGACATAAAGTGTTGATGACACCTGTGTTTTATGTAAGTGTGACCCAGAAACAAGTCAACATTTATTTTTTAAGTGAGGATCAATACTCAAAGGGCGTTTGGCAGGAACTTAGCCACATGACAAACATCCCTTTGCTAGACTCATGGCAGGATTTATTACCCTGGCTTGGCGAGACAGTTAGAAGGAAGTCTCTACATAACACTTTAATCAAGCTATGTTGGAACGCCGCTGTATATCATATATGTATAGACCAGAATCAGAGAATTCATATGCAATGTTTCAGAACTGAAGCAGCACTGCTTGCAGAAATTCAGTTTGAAGTTAGATGCAAAATTTTGAGTTTTACTCATCCACATTCATCCCTTTTACCTAGAGCTACTGCAATAAAATGGTGGCTTGAGGTTGTCGTAAAGAATTAGTGCAGAATTTCAAAGACTAATGTGTTCATGTAGTCATTTTTTCTTGTAGCAGCTTTTCTGCTGCTTTGATGTACTGCTAGTCTTTATGGATAAATAAATTCAAATTTTATCCAAAAAAATAATAATAAGCACTTGTCTGAGCTTTGAAACTCTTCACTTCCTAAATCTTGAATTTAGAGTCCGAAACCATGACATAAAGAAGGAGAAATTGCAATTTAACTACAAATGGTTTGAGGTAAGTCAACATGAAGATTGAAATTTTGGGTAATTGCAAATAAAGGCCTAAGATATCAAAATGTGCACATAAACACTAAGGATTTGCACATGGTCTGAATAACCACTTGAAATCTTTTAAAGGCCCCTAATTTTAAAAGAAGGAAAAGAAAAAAAAATAAGGGTATTTATTACAATTCATATGACTAAAAGTGATTATATGCATCTAATTCAAAACTCAAGTCCTCATTTGCACATCTTGAAATCTCATGTTTTTATGTGCACTCATCTTAAATGCAAGTATGCTATGTGTATTTTAAAATCATGGGTCTTTTTGAACATCAATCTCAAACCACAAGAAATTAAAATGTAATTTCCCCAATAAACAATAAAAGAAGTACATTGGCGACAATCAACTGCAACTTTAGTATGCATGTTTCCCTTACAAATAGACTTATACCATACACAATATCATCTATGTTTACATCTATTAACGACCTATTAATCTCAATGAAAGGAATTCAATTCCACTTAAGTAAGATCTTAAATTTGTGTCTTCTGAACGAAGAAACATGCACAAGAAAAGCTTCTCCTTTCATGGGTCTGACCTAACTTACTCTGGATTACTTGGAATCCAATGCAATTTCTGAATATCAAAGGGTTAGTACAAAATAAAAAAGTTAAATGCTAAATTTGGTCTCTTAATTTTAGTGAGTTGCACTTTTTTTGTCCCTTTGCAATTTTTTGCACTTTTTTGATCTCTCAACTCTAAAAAATACACAACGTTAATCATTCCGTCAATTTGGGCAGTTAACTCCGCTCATGTGACATTTTTTATATTTTTTTGATGACGTGGAAAGCAAAATTTTAAAAAGTGCTGATATGACAAAACGTTTTGCCATGTCATGTTCCCACGATTCAAAGGCATCAAATCCACTAAATGGGCCCCACATTGCCTGCCAAAGTACCAACAAAGGGGTAAAATGCCTGTGAACCCTAAATTGCTCTTTCATTTCCATTCCATCTGTAAAATCAACCTTCACCCATTTTTTCTTCTTCTCTGGATGCTCTCTCATCTCCACTTCATCAAATTAACTCAATAAACAATGTCAATCAAATCCTAATTAAATTTCAACATAAATACAATCAAATTGTAAATTAACTCCCAAATTTATCAAGAACTGAAAATGGAAATCGAAAGAAGAATGAGAAAACATGGTGAACTTGACAAACCTAGTTCTAAAAAAAAATGGAAATCAACATAACCTAGTTCCAAACACAGCAACTAAGTTTCGAAGAAACTCAATAAAGCTAGGTTTTGTCGAACCCAGTCAATCTGGGTTCCATGGAACCCAATAGAGCTGGACTTTGTCAAACCCAGGCAATTTGTTACTGCCTTTTCTACTGGTGAAATCATGATTAATTCTCAAAATCCCATGGATAACATTGTAGCATAACATAATCTCAATGCAACAACCATTCCCAGAAGTCTTTCCATTTTTTTTTTTGAATAGCGAGTAAAAAACAAGAGATAGTCCTCACTCAAAAACCAAAGAAACATCCAAAAACCAATCTGGGTTCGACCGAACCCAACAGCTGGGTTCGATGGAACCCAACAAAACTGGGTTTCATCGAACCCAGCAGTTGGGGTCGACGGAACCCAACCAATCTGGGTTCATCGAAACCCAGCAGCTGGGTTCGTCGAAACCTAGCTGATCTGGGTTCGTTGAAACCCAGTCAATCTGGGTTCCACGAACCCAACAGCTGGGTTCGTCGAAATCCAGTCAATCTGGATTCCATGATCCCAACACCTGGGTTTGAGGGAACCCAAGCAATATGGGTTTCCATCGAACCCAAGCAATATGGGTTTCCATCGAACCCAGCAAATCTGAGTTTAGTGGAACCATCGAGCTAGAGGTAGGAAGGGGAAGAGAAAAGGATCGAGAGGGTGAGGGCTAATAATGTCATTTTGCATGTTTTTATTTCTTTTTATTAAAATATAAATATTTAATTGACGTGGTTTCTTTTTTGTCCATGTAAGATAATTATAAGATATATTATTGCCACATCAGTTGAGGGACCAAAATTAGCATTTAACCAAATAAAATTCTATGCTTGCATCTAAATGCTCACGCTGCTCCTTTTCATACAACCTAGATTGTGTAAGGATACCCCACTAAAACACCAAACCTAACAATTTGCTTTCTTAACTATATAATCGTTTCTGTTTTATACGAAAAACAAATAAATTTCGAACTGCCCTTTTCTCGGAAAAATATTCATGAAAATTAACCTGTACGATGAAAGATGGAAGTCTAACCTGCAAGTGTTGCTCCATTTCAGGCTTGTGAGTTGGACTTTTGCATGCTGAAGCATTTCACAAAAAATTATTAATGTCAACAATCCATGTTAACAGTTTCTTAGAAATGAATGAATAAAACTGAAAAGAAAGCAGATACATCCTATCAGTGGATGACAAACAAGTTACTTGCCTCAACCCACCATCTAAGCCTAAATATGAATGTCAAGAATGAAGATGCATCCAAGTTTACAGAATGGTCACCTCAAACAAGTTATAACTTAGACTACATACTAAAACACAAGAATAACAGATTACAGGCATTTAATTTGAATATAGTAAAGGAAAATTACTTTTTCTTTTTTTTATTTGGTTCTTTTAAATTGTTTTACGAAGGAGGCTTTGACATATAAATGCCATATTTATAGGGCATTCCACTGCCATTGAAAAATTTGACATGCAGCTTCAACATCTTCTAGCATCCTGTTAAATCTATAATTTAAATGATAATTGGATTGTGAATTACAAATTTGAGTTTGAATTTGAATTTAGATCGTCAATTTTGAGTACATCTATTTGGCTTCATAAAAAAAAAAGAGTAGATTAGTGAAAAAATACATTGTTGATCTCATAAATCTCATATCCATATAAAACTTAAATACTTAAATAAAGACAATGATTGATACCCCCAGTTCAACACACTCCCCCAAATAGTCATTAAGAAATTATTATTTTGAAATTTGAATTCAAGACAAAAAAAACTTTCAATTGTAGAATTTAGATTGAACTGGTGAATATTGACAGGTGCGCTGAACCAAATAGTGTACCATTTATTATCCCTTAAATAATATGCATATGTATTCCCAACCTATGTGAAATAAATACATGAATTTCAAAATGGTGAAAGTTAGATTACAACCAAACAATATATTTTCAGGACATAAAAATCAAATTTACATTACCAAACTAAAGTTGAAATATATTTGGATTCAAATTTCACTTTTAATAGTTGTTTTTCATTGCTAACTAAACAAACTACAAAATACATATAACCTTATTAGATTTCTATCCTTCAACAGGTAATTAATTGCTACAAGAAATAAAATGTAGTCCATTCAAAAAAAGATAAGTAAATATAGGGTATTATGTAAATAGCAAAAGGAAAGGATTTATCAAAAAGATGAAAATCAACATGGTATTTACAAATATAAAGAAATTAAAAATAGTAAAACCCTAGGATAGTGCTTCAAAACAAGAAGTTAGTTGTCACCAATGATAAAAAAATCATTGGTCATGAATAGTGACAACAGATTGGGTGAAGAATCAATCTAGAGTGGATGGTGTAATTTTACTTTATAAAATTTAGTATAGGCCAAACATGAGTTTAAATAAAAAAGAAACGAGTGCACATATTGTAGTTAAGAAGTTGGTTGTCAAAATTTTACATGGATATTCTACTCTAAACCACTAGAGAACCTTATATACATCCCTAGAAGATCCCCCAACAACTAATCAAAAGATTGAAATTTTAGGTTGGAGGTCTAAAATTTAATTTTGAGGTAGAGGGAGAAGACTATCTCGTATTATGTATATACCCAATCATGTTATATTATATTATATTATATTATGTAAGCTTAGATGCAAAGAAATAAACACTAATTGATATACATTTCAGTTTAACATATTGCACAACACACTCATTAAAAAATTATTATATTCTAGTATGAAATTCAAGGAGATAAACTTGAAGATATAACTATACATAAAAGATGCAGAAACCGACTAAATTAGGCTGTACTTATATTATATTTTAATAGTTTAACTGGACGAGTATCAAAAAATGTGTTGAATTGAGTGTTTACCAATCATTTTTCCAAAGAATTGAAAGAAAGGAAGAGGCTGCATCAGAAAGTTAGTGATAAAAGAAGCACTCAAAAAGAGAAAAAATAATGTTTAGATTCACTGATTTTCAAGGGCAAGTAAACTCATCCAAGACTTGATCCCAAAGCCTTTCTTTTTTTCCCCAACAAAATGAAATTTATATTAAATAGAGTATAAGGGGTCCTCCAACACATCATGAACATGCCTCAAAATTCTCTCAACATGCAAAACAAATGAATAACAAAACAAATAAATTCAAGCTAAATCAAGTTACTTGATCCTGTACTTGTCTTGCTCTCTACACAGCTTCCCTGTATTCATTCACTGCTCTAGCACAATCCCACGGGTTATGGCACCAATCACGAAATGGAATTAAGATATTTGTGAAGGCTAAGGTTTGGTACTGTATATTTCTGGTGGTGGCATGGCCAACGAGGTTTAGGAGGAATTGTATGGTTCACAACTCCAACCCTTGGGATGAAGACATGCTATTTGAGATGATTAGAAGGAGAACCTCTACTGCTGCGGTAAGTTAGAAGGTAGTATGTTTTCCTACCATCAATGGAACACTGTGCGTTACTTATGTGCTCAGGAAACTTGAAAATAGAGGGTGCCTTGGATGATGCAGCAATGCGCATCCTTATAAATGTTGTAGTGTTTTGTATTACTATATATATGTATGAATCAACCAACAAGTTTTGTATTCCTTTATCTTGGCAATGTGGATTATGGTAACAATTAAATTTATGAAATGGTGTATGTATGGGTAGGAGCACTCCTTCTAGACCAAATTAATAGAATTTTGATTCATCTAATAAAAAAGAAATTGTGGCAGGCTAAAAACTAGGATTACAGTTTCTAGTTCCTAGCAATGAAGCTTTTGCAAACCCTAATAGACATGTTTGAGAAAGGTAAAATGCAAACAAATGGATTTTTTCCAGCAGCAAAGCACCTTATGAGAGTCATTCTTTATATTTCATCAAAAGAAATGAACTCAAAGACAAATAGGAAGAAAAAATCAAAGCAAATAGTAAGATTTCCTAATGGTACTGAGGAAGTACAGATCCACATAATGAGCAATTTATGGAAGAGGATCAAAAAACCAAACTCGCAAAATCTGTTAAATGATCAACATTATATGGTAAAAAGAAATAATCAATCGATAGAATTTTGATTCATCTAATAAAAAAGAAATTGTGGCAGGCTAAAAACTAGAATTACAGTTTCTAGTTCCTAGCAACAAAGCTTTTGCAAACCCTAATACACATGATTGAGAATGGCAAAATGCACCCAAATGGATTTGTTCCAGCAGCAAAGCATCTTATGAGAGTCATTCTTGATATTCATCAAAATAAATGAACTCAAAGCCAAATAGGAAGAAAAAATAAAAGCAAATAGTAAGATTCCCTAATGGTACTGAGGAAGTACAGATCCACATGATGAGCAATTTATGGAAGAGGATCAAAAAAAAAAAAACCTGGCAAAACCTGTTAAATGATAAACATATATAGTAAAAAGAAATAATCAATTGAAGAACTTGGTTAGTATAATTAAAAAGAACATACTCGGAGCTTGAGAACTCATAAAGTCTTCCATTTTGTGAGAAGATGATCACTTCAACTTCGACATCACAGGGAACAGATAGCTCAAAAGCCTTCTTAAGCAGCCCATTTCGACGCTTCGAGAAGGTCATTAGTCTGCTTGCTCCATTCTCGATCCTTTTCATCACAATTTTTCCTCTCACCGTCTTCTACTTCATAATCAGAGTCACGTCAATAGTAACTTTACACGAGAATCAGATTTTGTTTTTCTTCTTTGAAAAAGTGACACAAATACTTACCAAAATTTAGCTAAGTCCCCAGATATATATTAAGTAGCTACGCAGTGTGTAGCTAATACTAAAGTTTCAACCTTTTCGAAGAAAAATTACAAAAATTTTGAAGAGATTAATAATGGCAACGCAGAGGAAGATTTTAAAAGCTCAGAAAAAGAAGAAAACAAAGAAAGAAAATAGCCTGAATTTTCAAGGAAAAAAACGAGTTTCAGCCTTTGTACAAAGAACAAATTTCGAAGACATCAATGATAGAAGCACATAATCCCATGGAAAGGTTTCATCTTGCCAGGTGCAAACGAAGGAGGAAAAACATAAAGAAAATCACTAGAAAAACGAAAATTTTCTAGGAAACCAAACAGCAACAACTCTAGATAATTCTTGGGAACAAATGAAGGAATCAAAGAAGGGAGAAGTTCAGAAACCCTAGAAAGATGAGTAGAAACGAAGAGGATCTATTGATTGATTTTTGATATAGCAATCTCTTCATGCCCAAACCACAAAAACCCTCATTTTCTTTATATCCTCTAGTCTTTCCACACAAAAAGACAAAAATGTTTCATCCCACTCAAAAGCTTTTTAAACTAATCTTCTCACCTTGTTTTGGAAATAATGAGAAAAGAGAAAGGAGGAACAGAAGAGAAAAATGAACAGTAAACACCCTAAAAAAAGAGGAAATTAATAAAAAAAATAGTATTTCATCTCAACAACTTCGTTATGTAATGCGAGACCAGCGGGAGGCGACTGTGTTGCACCATCACAGGTTGGCCTCGAAAGGATTGCCTAAAACCGTCGAGAAGAAAATTGTTCGCTCTTGTTTTTGAGTAGCATTTTGAGAAGAAAATTTTTTCGAATACTTTCGAAAAGAGAAGAAAAAAAAAATGTAGACATTGTTAACTCATACGAGTTTAGTTGAGTTAACACTCATTAGATTAAAAATTTGGATATAAACACTCGTAATATTATGTAATTAATTTTAAATAAATAGTAAAACAGTTATGTAGGGCATTAATTAAAAAAAAATGTGTATTTATAGGGAGTAATGTAAGAGTTCATGCTAACTTCCGAAAAGTTTTGTGCAATCAAAATTTTATACTATCACACAATGTTTTTGAACCTGGCTCAACTCGACCGGTTGAATCGGTTAAACTAGATCCGAACTTAAAAATCGATTGGTTGAAGGCTTCAGCCCGTTTAGGTAAATGGCCTGTTGAAACCCGTCAAGCCCGTCGTGCCCACTGAACTCGTGCGACCCGCTACAACCGACTGGGTTGAAATTTTCACCATCTTTTTTTTTTTTTTTTGAGGAAAGGTAATTAGCAATGCATTAGAAAAACTGCCATACGACATCTACATCCAGACCTTATCCAAAAGGATAAGAGTAATAGACAAAGAAAAGAACAAACTGGAGAAGCAAAGCAGAGTAGACCCGATGCATAGAAGGAAGGGAGGTGAAGTCACTCGAGCAACCTGTGGTCGACCGATCCAGTCATGGGACACCTTTCAATCTACTCCGGAGAGGATGGCGCAAAATCTCCAGGACGCCGCGGTAGAGATCTAGGCTGGCGGTGGCTAGATCTGGAAAATCAGAGAGCACCTACCAAGATCTGCAAGATAGAGCTGAGGGTCGCCTGATCTAAAAAACATAAACTATACAAGAACACAAAGCAAAACAAAACAACCAGAAAAACAGGAAAACCAAAAGGGGTCATTGGAAAGGGACCCAAAAGCCAACAGACCCGGAAGGGTCATCGGAGGAGGGAGCACAGGGCGGCTCCAGCATGCTTGAGCGGTCGAGAAGCCCGACGGCTCAAGCATCAAAACCTTGGAAGCTCAAAGGCTTCCGAGCAAAACCAACGCAGCACTGGAGAAGGGAGGCAGAAGCAGGAGACAAAGGAGAGAAAAAGGGGATCCACCATCTTTTTAAGTTTTTGTCTTTTTGACTTAAATTAAAATTTAAAACTTAAATTAAAAATCAATAACCGATTGAACTGATCAAGTGAACTAGTTCAACCGGTTGACCCAGACCCAGTGGTCAAAACGGGCTAACCACCGGGCCGAGCTCAAAAACATTGCTATCACATGTGTAGGCTTCTCAAATTTAATAGTTTTAATATTTAAAAAAAAAGGTAATTTAATAGTTTTATTTTTATAGTATGTCACATCTTGTACTTTTATGTGTATATATTAATAAGATATAACTTGTTTTTGAATAATTTGTAATTATTTACAGGGTTAATTGGGGGAGGGAGGAAAGAGATTTCGTGGAGCTCGAACGTGCAACCCACCGGAGGTGGACAACCCTAACCGAAGGTTCAATGCCACTGGGCCGAAGCGGGCCGTTCGATATAACTTTTTTTATTTCTAACTACAAAAATTGATATGTAATTATCTATGTTACTATTGTTTGGTTGAATTAATGTACACTAATTTAAAATTTTTGACTTGGATCAAAATCAAAATTCAAACATTTTAAACACCAAGTACTTAACTTCTATTAAGATATCAAAAATATATCACTTTTAGTAACGTGTCAACCTCTAATTCTTATGTTATACAACATGTGACTATTATATTAAGGGAAATGATATATACATCCTCAAAAATTATATACTCCATTAAATACTGATGGTTTCTATTAGTTACTGTTAAAATTAACGATTTTCATTACTTATGCCGTTAAAATTAATTGTTTTTATTATTTTTGCCGTTAAAACTAATGGTTTCTGTTAATTTTAATAGCACACTAATGAAAATCGCTAGTGTGTAACGGAGTGTATAACTTTTGAAGGGTGTATGTATCAGTGTCTTTATATTAATGATCTTCCCTTTTAACAATGACTTTACTTAAAAATTAAAATAAAATACTTGGAATGCTAGAACTAGGAAGGATGCTTGGGATCAAGTTCAATGGTAGTGAGATACTTGGCGAGGCCTTGCAAAATTTGGAAGAAAAGGAGGCATTGGAAGCACATATGCAGTGAGGACGTCAAGGTGGTGTGTGGGAATTCATTCCAATTATGAAGATATGTCCTTTAATATTAGGGGGTTGCATAACCCTTTGAAAAGAAAAGAAAACAAGTGCTTGATGATTAGGAAGAAGGTGGAGTTGTTGTTGTTGTAGAAACAAAGATGGAGCAAGTAGACCTAAGCATTTGTAAATCTCTATGGGGGAGTGAGGATTGTGACTGGATCGGGAAGGCAGCAACTAGAAGGGTAGGGGGTATACTTTGCATGTAGAGCAAAGGACTTTTTACAATTGAATCGAGTTTCAAAGGAGAAGGTTTCTTAGGAGTGAAAGGTGCTTGGGGTCTAAAAAGAACACAGGTAACCATCATTAATGTAAACTTCCCACGTGAGTTTCAAGATAAGTTGTTGTTGTGGGGAAATTTGAAAAACATTATAGGATCAGTAGGTGGAAGAATATGTGTGCTAGGAGATTTTAATGTTGTGATAAGTAGGGAAGATAGTGTCGAGAGATTAAATAGATCGAGGGAGATAATGGAGTTTAATAATTTTATCTTTGATTCAACATTGATAGAAATGCCATTAGTGGGTCATAAATTTACCTGATACAAATCTAATTGTACAACCATGAGTAGAATCAACAAAGCTTTACTAAACATATAATTTTTGGAAGAATGGAAGGAATGTCATTTGGTGGGTTTGAGAAGATCAATTTCATATCATTGCCCCATCCTATTGTCATCAAACAATTGGGATTGGGGTCCAAGACCTTTCAAGTTTGTAGATAGCTAGCTGGAGTTCCTAGTCTTCAAAAATATTATAAAGGAGAAATGGGATGGATATCAAGTTCAAGGTTGGAATGGTTGTAGATGCAAAGAAAAATTTTAAATGTTAAAGAGTTTTCAAAGAAAGTAGAACACAAAAGTCTATGGCAACATTGATCAACAGATTGAAAGGGCAAAGGAAAAAGTGGGGGGTAAATTGATTTGAAGAGTGAAGACCTTGTATTGGAGGATGATGATATGATTTAAGGAGGGAAGGAGTGAAGGAATTATGGGATGGACTAAGGAAAAAGGAGATATTGTGGAGACAAAAATATAGAACGCTTTGGATTAGGAATGGTGATGCTAACATAGGATTTTTCATAAGTTTGCTAATAACAAAAAATCAAGAAATGCAGTGCTTAGCTTATAGAAGAATGACTATTGTGTAGATGATCCAAGAATGGTTAAAGAGGAAGTGTTAGCTCATTTCAAAAACAAGTTCACAAAAGTTAAATGGTGCAGGCCATCTTTGGGTGAGGTAATTCTCAATAAAATCTCTCCAAAGCAATGTTCAAGCTTGGAGGCTCATTCCTCCTTGGATGAGGTTAAAAAGGCAGTGGGAGATTGTAATAGTGAAAAAGCATTAGATTTTGATGGATTTGATTTCAAATTCATAAAGTTTGCTTGGGAGGTATTGGAGGGAGACATCATGAAGTTCATGAAGGAGTTCCACGATAATGGCAGATTTGTGAAACGTATTAATTTGAACTTTATTGTTTTGATTTCAAAAACTCAAAACCTAGTGGAGCTAAGGGATTTCAGACCGATTAGCTTAATATCCAATTTGTATAAAATAGTTGCCAAGGTTCTGGCAAACATGTTAAAAGAGGTAATGGATTGTATAACTAGTGAAAACCAATCTACTTTCGTGGGACGAAGGCAGATTGTGGATGGCATCCTCATTCTAAATGAAGTTGTACATGAACTGAAAAGAAGAAAGGTGGATAACTTTATTTTGAAGGTTGATTTTGAAAAGGCTTATGATTGTGTGAATTGGGAATTTTTAGATAGTATGATGGGAAATTTTGGGTTTGGAGAGAAATGGAGAAAATGGATCATAGAATGCCTATCAACAGTCACTACCGTTGTCTTGGTGAACGGTAGTCCCATAAATGAATTCAAAATGGAGGGAGGGTTGTGGCAAGGGAATCCTTTTTCCCCATTCTTGTTTCTTATGGTGGCACAAGGATTACACTGTCTCATATCGAAGGCTGTTTCTTGCGAATTATTGGAGGAAGTTTTGTGGATTATTGGAAGGAGTAGGAGTTAGTTGTAGGAATTTGAAAATTATGCATCTATAATTTGCAAATGACATTATTTTGTTGGGAAAGGCTAAAATGGAGTACATTGGAGTTGTGAAAGGAATTTTGCAATGGTTTGAATTGATGTCAAGATTGAAGATCAATTTTTAAAAAAGCAGTTTGATAGGGACCAACATAGATGTTTAACAAGGGCAGCTACTTTCTCGAGGTGCAGAATTGGTAGAATCCTTTTCCAGTACTTAGGAATGCCAATGGGCAATGACCCAAGGAAGAACAAAATATGGTAGTTAGTGATTCAAAAGATACAAAAGAGGTTGGATGGGTGGAAGGCAAAATGCATGTCCTTTGGAGGTTGATTAATCCTACTTAAATCACTACTTTCTTCTCTTCCTTTGTATTACCTATCTATATTTAAAATGCTTACTTGTGTATTGAAAACCATTGAGAAAATGCAAAGACAATTCTTGAGGGGTTTTTTTGGGGAAGGCAATAGGAAAGTCTATTGGGTAAAGTGGGAGATGGTTCGCTTAGATAAGGAAAAAGGAGGGTTAGGTGTACCAAATTTGAGAAACATAAATTTGGCTTTATTGGGGAAGTGGTGGGCTAGGTTTGAGGAGAAATTTGAGAGTCTATGGAAAAAAGTCCTATTAGAAAAATATTATAAGGAAGGGAGAGAGTTAGGAGTGGGTAATATTAGAAGAAGAAGATTGTCCAAAATAGGAAGGATATTGTATTTTTAGAAGGGCTAGAAAAAGAGATGGTGAATATAGTTAGGGATGCTTTTAGATGGGTGATAGGTGATAGTGGGCATGTTAAGTTTTGGAAAGATAATTGGCTCGAGGGAAGGGTGTTAAAGACTGATTTTCCAAATTTGAAAAGGTTGACAATGTCTTTGAACTTGAAAGTTGGTGGAATGGGATTCTAGAGGGATGGTGTTTGGAAAGGAAAGTGAGGAGGAGACGGTGTTGTTGGAGTTATTAGATGGGGTTAGGGTGATTGAAAGGAAGGAGAACAAGAGGGTGTGGAGGTTTGATAGTAGTGGGATATAATCAGTTAGGAAGGCATACTCTTTGTTATGTGCTAATCATCAAATTCTTGATTCTAACTTGTGTAAGGTTATTTGGAATAATCTTATGTCTGGAAGGATAAGTTTTTTCGCTTGGAGAATGTTTTCAAACAAGTTACCTACAAAGTTAAACCTATCAAAAAGGGGTCTTCATGTGGATGCAAGGGATAGCAACTGTTCAAGATGCCATTGAGAGTAGGAAGATGACGAACATGCTTTGCTTAGATGCAATTATGCAGCTAGTGTTTGGAAAAGGTGCTTGGAATGGTGGGGTTTTGATATCACCCAACTAGACTCAATCTAGGACATGCTCAAATCACTTCTATTAGGGATAGTTGAAGCACAAGGAATGAAAGCTTGGTCATTCATGTTTCTTGTTATTACATGGTCCATCTGGAATGCACTCAATAATCTAATTTTTAAGGAGGTTAACATCTTAGCGAGTAATTTGTTTGAGGCCATGCAAATATGATCATTTCTTTGGTTGAAGATTAAGGCGACTGAGTTTTATTATTCCTTTTTTGAGTGGTGTAGCAACCCAAGAGTTTGCGCAAAAGCAATTTCTTAGTGTCTTAAGTGATTGAGGACACAATGTTCGAAACAAAGAGGATTTTGATTTGAGAAGCGAATTGGTTAAACCCTCATTTTGGTCCCTCAACTATTGTACGGACCCCGACTTAGTCCCTCAACTCAAAAAATCTCTAATTTGGTCCCTATTGTTTACCATTTTTACCCCGGTTTGGTCCCTCTGTTAAAAATCACTGACTTGGCATGTTATGTGACGGAAGAACGATGACACATCAAAACACATTAATACAACGTGGCAAAAAATGATGACATGTCAAATGAAATAATAATTGTGCCCTTCTAATTAAACTAAATTATAACTTTGCCCTCAGATGAAATAACAATTTTGCCATCATCTTCTTCCTCTCATCTTGTCATACTCCAAGATCAGTAGCTTGGCATCGACTCTAAAAATTGGCAAATCAACATACTCCCAGCAAATTACATCTTCTAAAAGTAACTTGTTTTTGTTTTATTCTCTTAATTATATTCTTAATGGCTGTTGAAAGTTACAGAACGCAAGTAAAAACCTAGATCTGGTTTACCATATTGCTCTTTTTTTCATCCTTATCTCATCAAAGACTTTAGAGTTCAAATTTGGAGACGTTTGAGAGTTCAATCTCTAGGTCTTTTCATTTTCTCTCTCCCTTCCTGAACACCAAATCTGGGTTCAGTTAACCCATCAACACACAACACCTAAATCGTATGAGGAACCCACCATGCCGTGCAACAATCGCACGAGGAACCCAGAGTCCCAAACCCCATTGACCTACCTTCTCGATAGTAAGCATACCCACTTCTTAGAGAAACAAGAATCAAGAGAATAAAATAACTGAAATAGGAAAGCTACAAAACTCAGATCTATAATAAAGAAACCCAGATCCATAACAAAAGGGGAAATAAAGATTAAATGATAAGGAATGGAAATTGTTGCAGAAGAAATTGGATGCGTTGTTGAAAAAGCCTAGAGTTGCCAACCAAGCTTTCCCATTACCGACTTTGTTCGTTACTCCCTTGTTATCTTTGCCTCCAAATCTCTTTGTTGTCTTTAGCAACCCAACGGCACCTGCTGGGTTCATCGATCGAACCTAGGAATGCCTGTTGGGTTCATCGATTGAACCTAGAAGGAACCTAGCGATGTTGTTGGGTTCGATCGATGAACCCAACAAGCGCTGTTGGGTTCGATCGATGAACCCAACAAGCGCTGTTGGGTTCGATCGATGAACCCAGCAGCGCCATTGGGTTCATTCATCGATCGAACCCAGCAACGTCGCTGGGTTCCTCCTGGGTTCAATCGATGAACCCAACAGGCGCTTCTGGGTTCATCAACGAGGATCTGGGGGAAGATGATGAATGCCAGAGATTGAAATGAACGGGTAACAAAAGGAAAATGGAAAGAAATTGATGTGTGGTTGAAGATGAGGTTAAAAAGGTAATTTTAGTTTTATAATTAATTTTAGATATTTTAATTTTTATTGAAAATTACATGTCAAGTTTTTTTGCCACATTGTCAATCCTACATGTCAAAATATTTTTACATGTCATCATTTTTGGTCAACTAATGGGACATGTAAGCAGATTTTTAACGGAAGGACCAAATCGGGGTAAAAATGGTAAACAGTAAGGACCAAATCAGGGATTTTTTGAGTTGAGGGACTAAGTTAGGGGTCCGTACAATAGTTGAGGGACCAAAATAGAGGTTTAACCAAGTGAATTTTATAAACTTGATTAAGGGCAGGAGTACCCCTTATACTCCAAAATAATAAAATTTAAAATTTTCTTGGTTGATCAAAATAAAATGAAATAAAATAAAATAAAATACTTGTTTAACTTTAGTTGGTTTAATTTTTTCCTCTAACCAAATAAGAATGTAATAATTAATTAATAAAATTTTACATTTCTTCTCGATTTGCCACTAGTTAAATGTCAATAAAAAAACATAATGTAATTATTTTCTTAAAATAAGAGTAAAGTAAAAATAAACGCATTTAATAACAATTTTAAAATAAAAATTAGTCAACTAATTATAAACACCCAAGTTAAAAATTAATTCAACTAAAGCAAAATAGAGAAAATACTTAAATAAAAAATGAGATCAAATAGTGACTTGTGTGCATCTCCTAAGTAATTTTCATTATGGTAAAGTTTTTGAGGAAATTTATCCACCAAAAAAAGAAAGATGTTGAGAAAATTTAATTGGTGGATAAAAAATTTAGAAAAATATTATTTTAAGGGAAGGTTTCTCAGTATGATTTTAAAATGGGTCATTCTGAGACATAAGTTAAAAAGTATTTATTGTATCTTATTATTATTAATTTGTATAAAAAATTATAAAAATAAACTTTATTTTTAATATAAATATCACGTGAAATAATTAATTAAATAATTAATAAAATTAAAACTAATTTTTATTTTTTAATATAAAACAAGTACAATAAACACACATAGACAAATGTTTTAAAAACCCCT
>BPVZ01000003.1:4402929-4413174 GCA_020521535.1 Rubroshorea leprosula | reverse complement strand
GTCCTTATAATATTAGTTAATGATGTATTTATTATATTTTTTTATTATTAATTTATATAAAAAATTACAAAAAAAATTTATTTTTAATATTAATACTATGTGAAATATTTTAATTAAATAATTAATAAAATTAAAACTAGTTTTTATTTTTTGTATTTAAATTAATGATGAAAATTTGGGCACAATTAGAAAATTCCTTTATTAAAATCCTAATTTTCCCTCGCTTTTTACCTTGCTCGAACCTACTCAAAAGCATCAATTCCAAAAAACAAGGGAGACAGTCCAATATCTCCCTATTACCTACATGTATCATTCAGTTCAGACAATCCATGCAGCATGCTTGTATGTCAATTGTCAATCCCTAACCAGGATAATAAATGTCCTACTTGGAGTACAGTAATCTCAACGGCTTTTGAGGCCTAGAACAAAATTGGTTTCATCAATGGCAAAATTAAATAGCCTTCTGCTGGTTCTATTAAAGTCATTGCAATAACTTCTGTTTTTTATTAAAAAAAAAAAGGTCATTGCAATGACTTAAGGTTCTCTCTTAGCTTTCCAATTCAGTATAAAACACAGCCTGATAGTGTAATTTTCAATGAAAAAAATGCTGTCTGGACAGATCTACATGAACTATATTCACAGCAGTATGTTCAATGCATATTTGAAATTCTGAGGCCAGCTAGACAGCTACCGAGGAATGTTTTTTATGGTAGCATATTAAACCACTTGAAAGGGTGGGATGAATTGGCGATTTATAATTCTTAATTTCTTATTATTCAACATGTGTAGCTAATACCAATGATATGTTGGTTTAAGTGGAATAAGTTTGATTTTTTTTAAATAAGATCTCGAGTTCGAGTCTTGTGAATAGAGAAACATGCTCTAAAAGAGTTTTCTCTCTAATGGAATCCGATATGGTTTGATTTCAAATTAATCAGAACCCAATGTGATTATGAGATATTGAGAAGTTAATAAAAAAAAAAAAAAACATGTGTAGCTAATCTTATCTTTTATAATCATACAAAATACCTTAAAATCGATTCTTATATTACTCACAAAAACTCTCAAGTTAGTCTCCTTACGCGACCTATTTCTTCAATAAATCCACTTACTAATGCACTCACTAAAACTCCTACATGATCAATTGGATATCCATAATCTTAATGTTTCACTCAAGGGGAAGTACTTTTTTCCTTTTTTTACTAATCATTCAGTATTCAATAATCACATTAAATTTTAATTAATTTAAAATTAAATCACATTAAACCTTATAAGAAAAGAAACTCACCTAACACCTGTTTCTCTATTCATAAGATTCGAATTTGAAACCTTATTTAAAATCTTATTTATGGAAATTGAATCGCTTCTATTTGAATCAATAAGTGTTAGTTTCAGAAGAAATATTAGAACTACATACCATGTGCTTTTAGTAATTCTTTTTAGATTTCCTTTTATTATTTTCTTGTAGGTTCAAATGTGCAATAAATATAAAATTCAAAATTAAACTCTTATCCCCGCAGAGAGAAAGTAGAGAAATATTCTTTTCGGTCCCGTAATGTGAGGAAAACATAGATAACCAAATGTGAATAATGTTTTTGGGTCACGATTTTATTGAAAAACATGGAAGTCCCAACAAGAAAAAACCAAGAATCAATTTCTCTAACAAACGGGAAAGAAACGAAAGGAAACATGGAGAAAACAGTCTTTTTCATGCTACATTTATTCAATGATTTTAATCACATTATGAATCAAAAACATCCCAAGTTTATTATTATTATTTTTTAAATAAAAGAACAGCTCTTGAAACTTGAAAGTTGAATGAATAAGCCCAGATAGACAATATAAAACTACGTTCTATGTTTTTTTTTTTTTTTTATCCATTCCCGAACCAAACACCCCCTAAAAACCACGATACATAAATCTGAATCAATTTTCATCAATTGTTTTTATGGCCGAAGGTAAAATAAATCTTCATGAAATTCAAGAACAAATTTTTCAAGTTTCAAACTCATCTTATGGCTTTGAACATGAAGTTTGTTGATTTGCAGAACGACCCAAGAATTGAAGCTCCTTTTTATCCAAAATCTCCATGGAAAAATCCCGAAGCATCTGAGGACTGCTAGAAGATGTAGTACCACTAGTACCACTAGCACCACCAACACCTGTTGTAGCTGAGCTTGAAATGGGTGCCGCACTAGACCCTATTGAGCCACTGCCGGACCCCTGAACCTCCGCCATCTGAACCCCACTGCCTTGCGGCATAGCAGAGACAAAACTGGATATGGGCCGGGCTGCCATGTTGAAAAACGGTGTTGCGGTGGCCGGGATCGCCCATAATTGTGCCTGGGTAGAACCGGCAGCAGCAGCGGGAAGCACGCCGAATGCGCCCATTGGCCATACCGGGACTAACCCTTGCGGATTAACATTGATGCCATTGTAAGCGATTGGCGTAATGGGTGCTAGCCCAGAAGAGACCGACTTTTGGTGATCGGTAACGTCGACGAACTCGCTATGAGACGGCCGTTTACGCTTTCTGGGCTCGCCGTCCTCCTGGTTGGAGGAAGTTGGGATCTTAAGAGTGC
This sequence comes from Rubroshorea leprosula, assembly GCA_020521535.1. NCBI lineage: Eukaryota > Viridiplantae > Streptophyta > Magnoliopsida > Malvales > Dipterocarpaceae > Rubroshorea > Rubroshorea leprosula. Next base: position 4,410,592 of record BPVZ01000003.1, on the reverse strand, counting down.
CATTGACAGACACAGCGATTGCCGGAACTGTGCCGGTACCTGTGGCTTGAATAATTGCCGGCTCCGAGTGTTCCAGCAGCCACTTAATTGTTTCACCGTCAGACTTGTGGCCGAGTTCCCGAGTCAGCTGAAAAATCCTGGCCGCACACGTCGCGGGCATACGGATCCTACGACCGCGACCTTCCACTTTGGTGTGTCGGTCTCTCGAGGGGCGCTTGGCGGGTTTCGGTGCCAACGACGGATTGATTTGGTCCGGCGTCACTTGCACAAGCCCTTGAACGAATTCCTGAGGCTCCGTGTCCGTCAGGTCTTCTTCTTTCATGGGCGTACTCGGGTCCACAAAATTGGCGGCATTTTTCGCCGTGAAGGTGGTGTCACCGTCTTCCTCGTTGTGATTATCACGCGGGTTGACGATCATCGTCGTCTTATTGCTGATACCGTCGTCAATTTCTTCAATCATCTTCTTACGCTTGGACTCCATTTTTGCACCTATCCGATGACCAAAACATAAAAATTGATTAATACCCAGAAAAGATCAAACAAAAACAATCGAAACCCAGAAAAGCAAACACAGGACTAAGCCCAAAAGACACGAGCTTTTTACAGATTTTATTTTTTCAGAAACCCTAATTTCTACGGTTTTTTCAGGGGCACAGAGGATCAGTTGACTGGTTTTGAATTTTTTTCTCAAACAGTCGAGAAAATAGAGGGGACTACGGTACAGTAAAGATGGAAAAAGACTATATTAAAAATTATAAAAAAACAAAATACAATAAGATAGAGAAGTAAGGTTGCAGAGAGAGGTACAAACCCTAGGAGGATGAGCCCACCACTTATCCGAGACAGAGGGACCCTTTCAAGCATTATTTATTTTGTAGTGGGGGAAGGAATCGACGGGTGGGATGATCTGGCTTGACTCATAGGTGAAGGAGATTGTGACACATGGCCATGTTTCCATTAGGTCAAAGTGGTTGAATTGTTTGGAATTTCTTAGGAGGAGGGATGGGATATTCTGCTGCTGTGCTCATTTTGGCAAGTACTGCTAGCCCTAGATATCATGCCATTCCAAGAGTTTATGTATATCCCATGTTTTTTTCCATTTTCTTAAATATAAAAATGCCAGTGAATATAATTAATGTAGGTGGAAATACAAATTTAGTCATTTAATGAAGCTTCATAATTTAGTAAAATATGTATAATTCGATATCACATGATTTGAGATACAATATGACAAAAAAAATTTGTATTTTTACGTGACAAGTTTATTATTTAATAAACATATTAAATTGATATATACCTACTTTCATAACTACTAATTATTAAGGTTTTTGTTTTGTTAAAAGTGATACCACACAAAATTCCGAGACATCAAAACAGGGTACGATGGTGGAAGGATGAAGGTTTTGTCCACACTTAGCAGTCAAAGGTCACAATTTGGCATCGCCTTCAAGAAGGGAACGGAGAGCAATTTGTCCTTTCTCCATACTGATATTTTAAATGAGAAAGCGATTTTTTTCATTTTGTTCCCTCGTTTTCTTATTACACTTTGGAAATAAGTGTTCGTTTGGAATCTACTCTTTTTTGTTTTTTTCTTTTCTTTTCTTTTTTATTTGATAATCGGAATCTGCTCTTTTTATCCTTGTGATGTCTAATTTACAGAAATATTGGTTTAACGAAGGCAAACATGTGATTCTGTTTCCTATACAAACCCAGTTCCTTTGCCATCTACCATTCCTCGACCCTAGTGGGTGTCTCATTAATCAAAAGAAAAGAAATAAAAAGGCATTGTAGCTTGGTTGGCATCGGTGTTTGCTTATCACCTATTTCTACTGAACCACCGTTACGCCAAAAGGAAGATTCTGACAGCTGACTTGAGTGCATAATCAAGTACCTAGTGAGGCAATATGAACGATTTACCTTTTGTGGAAATCATAACGCGTTAACAGATAACAAAAACGATTTACCTTTTCGATTTCTATGGTAAAAAGATGTCAAAGGCTGTTATCTTCTAAACCAATCTCTAGTGGTGAAGAAATAGTGTCACTGTTAGGCCTCCCGTCATTAAATCTAACCGTAAATCATGTCAGTGAGATAATAGGTGCCTGGTAACAATACTTTCCTTGCTTGTCACAAAGTCTTTAGCTCGAATTGATACTCCATAAGCTTCATGGTGTCGACAAATCTTATGGGAGGAAACTGCGTGAGCAAGGCAATAGAGTTATCACAACAAATGAGTCAAAAGCCAACAGCATTAAGAGTGAATTTGGCTAAAAGCAATCAAATGGTAGAAAGAATGTAAACAGAAATGTGTAGAACAAATTCATTGTTAGAATTACATACTATACGAGCTGATTACTGGGCACAAGGTCTATTAAATGCCTTTTCACGTCCTATGAATATATGCCTACATATGAGAATATATTTTGTAGATGATTTTGAGCAATGTCCAAATCTCAATAAGAATAGAAGGTTTCCAGGGAGATATGGCAATAGGTTCTAAAAGTAAAGACTAATTTAAATTCTGCTGGAAACAGGTAGAATTTAAAAGCTAGCTTATAAGCTTAATTACCTTCTGCCTTGTTTGATTTTGATACACAGATAATTATATGAGCATGTTAAAAGATGAATGAATTTTACTCCCCTGCCCTTAAGACCAAAAGAAAAAATAAATTCCTACTTGGTCTTTGATGATTAATTGCATTGAGACAGAAAAGAAACTATGAAACATAATCACAGCGTCAAGCAACTTTTAAGTTTTAACTAATTAACCATGGGCACACAAGAAGCCACATTAATTTTACCATCTCTTTCCAGCTTATCCAAATAAGCACTTGCTTCTTCAAGGAACCATGGGACAGACAAACTGATAAATAAAGAATTGAGTTCGAAGAATTAAGGAAAATACCTCGTGTCTTAGATTTCAACTCCTCTGAAACATTAAACACTTTCGCAATGTTCCGCAAGCTGTAGCATCTTGACCATTTTGAAGTTTATGGAAAACATTGCAGCAGTCAACCACTCCCATATCAAAACATGACTACCTGCTTGCCTCCCTAAAAATCAATTAGTACACTTTGTCTTAGAATTTATTGTTCACCTGCTCAATATTTAACAGGCAAACTAAACCCAGAAACAGTTCTAAAGAGTTTTACCAGAGAGCTACATATATTGTGAAGACAGAAATGATGCATTCAGAGATGCAGTGCACATGTTACCAACTTGTTTTGGTATTAGGGTAGATGGTTGCACCTTTAAATCATAGAGATTTTTTTGCAACGTGTTGCCTTACCTGTATGCAAAAGAAATTGGAAACCGTTACTACCAAGGACTGTGTTGTCAGAGTAACAAATAATACGAGAGGATAATGAGATCAGATTACCTTTCAAGATCCTGGTTCTTATGGTTCTTGTTACCATACAGGTCTAAAAGTGGGGCTAGCTCCTATTTTGCTACCTTATCAACAAAACTGGCAGACAATGCATATTTGGAAAATATTAAATCATGCATCCAAAAAGAGTCTTTTAGCACGCTTTGATTTTATTTTACTCAAATACATAAACAGAAATCCACAGATTGTTGTTTGCTCACACATTAAAGGCATATTATTTAATGATATACATAGTTAAGAAAACCTTGGAAACTTTAGTCATGTTGCTCTTTTCTCTTCCTATAGTTGACACCTCTAAAGCTGGAGTTTCATGAGTTAAGCTCAGTTGAACCATTTGTTAACTTGCACTGCTTCAAACAAGGCCCCAGCTCTTCAAACAGAGGTAGTCATATTGTTCTTTAAAATTAAAGTGGAATGTGTTAGAATTAGAAAATGAAACAAAACACCCATTGCAGAAGATGATATGTGAGAAGCAAATTAAGACAAACCTGGCATTCTTCAAGAAATCATTGAAGTATAATGGGCAAAAGTCTTTTGCACAAGCTTCAGTGATAGTTCACAAATGAAAGCAAACGGATCAAAACATTGAAAGAGTTCACAAGGAAGTAACTTAATGAAATTTGGTCTCACAATCTAGGTTCTAACTTAAACCTTATTATAGGAAGAATGGAACACAAAATAATCAGCATCTGAAATTGAAAATGGTCTGCCCTTCAATTTCTGAAATTCAAAAGTAGCAGATAGGGCAAATTTACTAATGGTGTTGATTCATTTAAAAAGTTAAAGCAAATGATTCTAGTAATGCTGCATAGACTTACTTCTCACAGAAATGCCTGTAGTACAAATCAAGTGCCACGAGATAACAAGTTTTTCACAAGATACCATCAACAACCTACAAGTAGAATCAATAAAGAAAGGAAAGAAAATCCTAATCAACTGAAATTGCAGATTCAAAAGTTTTAAAATAATATGGAGCATAAAGAAAAAACCAAAAATTGCCTTCCTTGCACTAAATAAAAACCTAATAGTAAATAATTCAGCATTTGGAAAGTCCCCACTAGTATATTATATATATAATATATAGAGCTAAAACTTAGCATTATATTGCAGAGCATCTAAAAATAAGAGAATTTTATAGATACACACACAAACACACACATTTGTATCTTTTCTTGCTATTCAAAAACCAAACCAAGAATAAATAATATGATAGCTTCAATGGAAGTGATTTCCCACTTTGTTTCTAAATAGTCAATTTATACACACCATGCAAATAAATTTAATCAAGTAGAAGTCTTTATTTTGTTTTTGAAGACTGAGCAACAGAAAATTTATGCATAAGTTCAAATGGGTAAAAGCAGAGTTAAGTCTGCTATATGAGGGGCCAATCATTTTCAGAGACACAGCAGTCAATAAAACTTGCAGATAGGAAGGTGGTGTTACTGGATATTCACTTGCAAGGTTATGCTTGTAAAAATCATAAGTATTTGACAAATGGCTGCCCCTGAATTTGACCTCAAAGAGGATGAAGCATTTGGCCCAATAAGCATGGTGACTGCAGCTGTCCCTCCAGCAGACCATGCTGGTCCTTCCACATAAACCTACAAAAAGCAACTGTTCTTTTCATCAATTTAAGCATCTATCCTTTGGTAGCATTCATCCATTTGTCTGAGTCTACCACGTAGATTAACTCCAAAATCACTGCAGTGAAGCTGCTTGCATTATTCTCATGAATGAATAACAAATGGAAACCTTAAAATATAGTTATTCAACGCTCAAGATGCCTGCCATGCAAACCACTTAATTTAAATAATTTCCAGCTCAAATCATGGTAATTTTTTCAATTATAAAAAAACTAAATTCTATACTCCTCTTTCAAAATATCATATCACGCTATCCACCCAATTAACACAATTGAATAAAGCCACACTGCCACAATTCCAACATAACATGCATTTGTTGAGTCTGTCAGTGCTACCACATTTCCTGTTTCAGATATAATTAGATGAAAACATGTCACCGTTACCACAATTGAATATTCCCTTTTTACTTTAATAATTAAAGGTGTAATAGGATGCATCCTTCTATGGAAAGAAATCACCCCATTGGCCCATTCAAAATTTCAACAGAAATTATACAAAAACCATGCATTTGTTAAGGGCACGTGCCATGCATATAGATCTTCCTTTTTTTGGCAGTTTCAAGAAAAGTAATAGTAAAACCTGTTTTTCCCTCACAAGAGTTATCATGCATCATATTAAAGGTGATTCAGGCTTTGATCCTTCTTCAATTTTCCATTTTAAATTCATTTTCTGTACATTTTCTTCATCACTAAAATGAAATAGATATATCTTCTAAGATTAACTAGACAAATTCTACAGTACAAATCAAAAGAACTATGGATATCCTGTTATTGAAAGTCTTTCCCAGATTGTATCTCATGTAGATAATTTTTTCTCTACATGGAAAGGTATGAGCATATAATCAATGTGATACGGAAGCGGATCAAAGCTTCAAAACACCTGGAATCGGCCAATTAAATGCTATTTTAATCCACGTGGCATCAGAGCTACCCTCTGACAAGGGATCTGTGATCTTAGTAGATAAAACCTGTCACTTTAGGATACTACTAACTCAATCAACGCAAAATTCCCATTTTTCGGACTTATGCATCCTGTCAGGTGAATGTGAATGAAACAACACATATAATTGGATAACTAACGTATCAAGTTCTGTTTGTCAAACAACTAACTTAAAAATGTTCATTATAATTGAACTTAAAAGTTTATTATAATTGCAGTTCACATATAGACCAAGACAATATGAAATTATAAATAAACTAAAAGAGTACCTCAAAGACTTGCATCAAGAAGGTCTCAATGGACTTGTCCTTGTCAATCACTCTCTTGCTACCAACTTTTAGGTGTCCAATTTGAGTTGGATCAATTTTGTATTTCTCCAGGAGGGAGGCAGCAACCATCTGAAAAAGGAAGGACACAGGAAACATAGTGCTACAAAACAAGCACAAAAGGTTACGAATTAAAACAACTGATGGTGACAAGTAACCAACTAATTCTTTGATGCAAGTGTTAGCTATGCCTACTGGTAACTTGCTTTATGGACAAAAACGGTATATTTGTTAGCTTCGAATAAGGGAATAGAGAGTATAAACAAAGAAACAAGCAACAAGCAAAGTATAAACAAAGAATTTGATATAGTTTTACATAGGAAATAAAATAATTAGACAATGTCTGCATTCAATTTCACAACCTCAGGATTTTAAGAAACAAACAAAAAGATTCTTCTCTTATACTTAGATAAATGAGAAATAGAGAGTAGCCTAGGTCAATAACCTCATCAAGATGACATCTTCTACTTCTGTACAAAATGCCACACAACACAATCTTGTCTGAGCCCAAATAGTATATTTTCCTTTGCTAGCTAGCACCATCACGAAGATGTTAATACTCATTATAATAAAATCTTTCAGCATATATAGTAGTTCGAACTTCAAAAATCTTGATGCTGACTATCATAGACAGAAGCAAAATCGGGCATATGCAATTTATTTACTATCCTTGTGACCTTAATAGAAAACAAATTATCATCAGAATAATAGAATTTCCAGCACTCAAAAATCAAAATCTACATAAAAAGGAATCTCGATTTTCTGAGCAATTTAAAACCACCGATTGCTGAATTCACCAAGCAACATTAATTTTCCACTTCTTTTTTTTGAGAAATTCAAATCACAACAATAAACCGTTATTTACTCGAATCCAATTCGTATGGCGTTTCATTGTAACATCAGCTCAACCACAAGTATTCTAACAAAATCAAAAGAACAACGGGGAAAATAAAGCTAAAAGGAAAGGAGAATCGTCACCGCACCTGCCGAAGGCAAGTTGAACCGAAGTAGATATCAATGTCGAGAAATCCCCGATTTTCTGGACGCAAAGCCATTCCAGTCGCCCGAAGGCATGCCGCCTAGGTATGAAATGTGCGCAGTTGTATGGCGCGCCGTCTGGTCTATTGATGAAACCATGTAATGTGTGCGTAAATGAAGAGAAGAGAAGAGAAATGTGAGGAAGATAGATTTCATGTAGAAAAAATTGTTTTACACAACAGACTGTTCAGACGGATTATATGCAGTTTATGATGTGAAATTATTTAAATATTATTAAATTTATTTTTATATTAATTTTTTAAAGATATTTAATTAATTTTATAAGAAGAATTGTATATAATTCATTTTGTAAAATAATTTTTTGTTTT
>BPVZ01000003.1:4359832-4376550 GCA_020521535.1 Rubroshorea leprosula | reverse complement strand
TGTCTTAGGACCTTATGATGTAAAAGTTAGGATGAAAGCTGTTGGTATCTGCGGAAGTGATGTTCACTTTCTCAAGGTATATATACCATCCTTTTACTAGCTGTTGTTTTTTTTAATACGTCTAATGATACACAACGGGGATACCTGTCTCAAGTTTTGAACATAAGGACTCTAAATTGGGGTCTCAAGTTCTTGCCAGTTGAGAAACGTCTAGCTTTTCTTAACTTAGCTTCTTTTCCATTGTTTATCCTTGTTTAGTTGGAATTCAAACTTCAGAACAAAATTTATTGGGGGTTGAAAGAAATTAAGACTTAAGAAGAGATGTTTCTATTTATGGGTTATTTCACTAGTAACTTGCATATATTTTAGACATTGAGATTGGCAGATTTCATAGTGAAAGAGCCTATTGTGATTGGGCATGAATGTGCTGGGATCATAGAGGAGGTTGGCAGTGAGGTGAAGAATCTAGTTTCTGGTGATCGCGTGGCCTTGGAACCAGGGATCAGTTGTTGGCGATGTGATCGCTGCAGGGAAGGTCGATACAATTTGTGCCCAGATGTGAAGTTCTTTGCCACTCCCCCAGTCAATGGTGCTCTTGCCAATCAGGTAAAAAGATTTATTTTGTTTAAATCTGAAGTCCATTTAGACACATACTGCAGTTTTAGTTTAACGTTGTCTGTCCCTTTCACAATCTAAACTGCATTATGGCTACTCAATCCAACCTAGCAATTATGGAATGGATAGTAAAGGGGCCACAGTTTAAGATGATTTTTGAATGCAGGTGGTGCATCCTGCAGATTTGTGCTTCAAACTGCCAGAAAATATGAGCTTGGAGGAAGGGGCTATGTGTGAACCGTTAAGTGTTGCTGTGCATGCTTGTCGCAGAGCCAATATTGGTCCGGAAACAAACGTGTTGATCATGGGAGCAGGACCAATAGGGCTTGTCACAGTGCTGGCAGCCCGTGCTTTTGGGGCACCTAAAATTGGCATTGTTGATGTGAATGACCACCGTTTATCTGTTGCTAAGGATATTGGTGCGGATGAAACTGTTAAAGTTTCTACTAACATGCAGGTTTGCCATGTTCCTGAATGCTTCACACAACAAGCGTCAATGTCTCCACCTTAACACAGTTTCCATCCACTTAATTTACAGGATATACCTGAGGAAGTAACAAAGATACAGAAGGCGATGGTGGTTGGAATAGATGTAAGCTTTGATTGTGCAGGAGTTGACAAAACCATGTCAACAGCTTTGAATGCCACCCGTCCCGGCGGCAAAGTTATCCTTGTGGGGATGGGACATCCTCGGATGACTGTTCCCCTCACTCCTGCTGCTGCAAGGTGAATTATCTGATGCTATTCTAGGATCCTTCATGTCGGGACAACGTAGTCATTGGCTTGTGAAAATCTGATGTTCTGCTCTTTCCCAGAATGACATTGAGTTATATGGTATTTGTCAAAATGCAGGGAGGTGGATGTGCTGGGAGTCCAGCGTTACAAAAACACTTGGCCAATTTGCCTGGAGTTCATAAGCAGTGGGAAGATTGACGTGAAGCCTCTCATAACCCACAGGTTCGGGTTCTCGCAGAAGGAGGTGGAAGAAGCCTTTGAAACAAGTGCCCTTGGTGGCACTGCTATTAAGGTCATGTTTAACCTCTGAATCTGTTCTGTTGTGGTGCTGAAGCAAACCGCCTCTATGATAGCTTTAAGCAATTTACGCAGACACACTGGTGTACGCTCCCCTATTTAGTAAATGTCCAAAATGGCCTGCACCCTATCTATAGGAATGCATGAGCGAAGTATGTGCATTTAAGCTTAGTAAAAGAAATAAAACAGGGGCCATTTTTACTGAATCTTATAGGCTTTCATTAGAAAAAGAAGTTCGAATTGTTACATAAAAACACTCATCAGTGCACAAAGAACATAGAACAGCAGACCTACATGTGTATGGTAAGAAAAATCAGGCTACAAGACTGTTGATCATCCAAGAGACCATCGCAAACTGGAACTCAATCCAATGGAATTTGAATTGTCATAAAAATTTCATGATGGCATTATTGGTTTCTTTATATGAGCTTCCATCTATGGCACATGGTAAGGTGACATCGGAGCTTTGGTGCAGCTTAAAACACGTGCAGCTTAAAACTCAGGGATTTGTCAAGAACCAAAAAGAGGATGGAAAAGGAAACAAGTTACTCAGCGAACAGACAGTATTGACGCCTATATTGTAAAATTTTGCTTTGAATCATGATGCAGTAGCTGGTTCTGCTGACCACTTCCATACTCTGACCTGTCCTGTACCGTCACCGGTGAAAAACAAGCCACCAGGTCCTGCTTCAATGGCACGAATCTCTTGTTTGGCAAAAATTTTACCCCTCTCAGAAAACCTTTAACCATAATAAAAAGGAAGAAAGAGTCAGAATACTGTAAGGCATGGATCTTAAAAGAATACAGATTAGGTGAGAAGACATGGAACTCACGATGGCAAATCATATAGCCGGACAGAATTGTCATTACAGGAACACAGCAGGACTGGTTTGCCTTCAAAGTCAGGAGTTCCACATAGGGTAAGCAGGCCCTACAGAAATCACCCCAACATCATTAAACTGTTAATATTCAAGAAATCAGAGGAATCTGGAGACAAGCATCATCGCATGAAGGAGCAGGAGCCATAAAAAATTTAAAACCTCTGTCATGAATGATCTTCAATTCATCTAACAAAACCAAAAAATGAAAATCAACACGTATTCTTACACCCAGAATATGTAATAAGGGGCATCTCCTTTAATATTCTTTTCATAATGACACATCAACAAAAACGTAGAACACCCAGACATTGTGATGATCACTTCCCTTCCCCACTGGTTAGAATGATATGGAGTTGAAATGCACACTCTTCCTATATTATATTATGATAAGATACATTTCATTGATAGTAGAGCAACTTTTGGACTAAAGCACCAAAATTCTAAAAATTTGACAAATGCAAAATAAATTACCAGGCATTTTAACCCAGTCCTTTTAGATTTTGAAATAATGTGGCACCTTTCAAGAAAAGAAGGATATCAAACATATCCTTGTTATTGCCAGGTTTACCACTTCTTATTGGAAAAGCAATTCCATTCCTCTTAGGACAATATGAAACTAAAGGCAGTAATCTTCTAGGTCCCAATAATCCATGAATTGCTTTCCAGGTGAACTTGAAGTTATATACCTTTTCGTTTGTTCATAAAAATAGATAAATAAATAAATCCTTTCATTTGGATAATCTATCAAGAACAAGCATGTCTATCAATAAATATTCAACATAGCTGAGAAACTGGTACTTTTTCTAGCCGTGATGCCATATGCAATCCATTGGAGATATCCAAATGAGTGAATATCCATAGTGTAAGTAGAGAACTTTTAAGTTTGCAACAGACCGGACTGAATAAACAGAAATTGTCCACAATTTTGGAACCCTGATGAAAGGGAACAATTTGAAATCTTCCCTTCAGATCTATGATCAATCAAGAAATATCAGAACTCTTTTACTAATAATCCCTTAAACATGATTTAGCAGGCAAAACAATTAAATCCCAACTTCAAAGCCGAAGAAATGAAAAAAATGTTTCTCAGAATATCTTTGGAATCCCTTGTAAGTAATCCAGACTTGCACATACCCTGATTCGACCTCTTAACCTTTTTTGGTTAAATAATCAAAATCCTAATTTGCTAATTTTGCAACTAAATCCTACATAAACCATACAACATGTTTATTACTTGAGTTGCATGACTGATAGATTAAAGAATAAAAGTATAAAACCCTTTGATTAGGAAGCATAGTCTGGCTAATCTATCTTCTAAGTTAACATGAGTCAATATTAGTTAGCCTTAGTTAGGCCAGCAAAACCATATTGATAAAATCTCCCAAAATTCCAGAACCCCACTCCTTTTCCTCTTGCAAGTTACTCAAAAATGGAAGTTCTTTCATACTCACTCCCTCCTGTTTATTTATTTATTATTATTATTTTTTTATATAACATGGTATCAGTCCTTGATCCAGTACTTGCAAAGCACCCTGTCCACAGGATGGAGCATATATTTTATACAAATGTTAATTATCATGGGTAGAAAGGGAAAGTCAATTATAAAAAGTTATTTTTTAACAAGTCCTTGATATGCGTGATCTTAGTTATAGTGAAGGATAGATAGGAATGGAGGGAGTCCTACAAAACCACATGTAACTTGGTCCCCATCTACCTTTAAAAGGGATTATAGTCTTGTCCTACATGGCTTAAAGGCTAAAGCTTCTAATTTCAAAATTTACAGGAAATGCTAATTAGCAATCTCTAGAACCACATTCCTTGCAGTAAACCACATGGCAAACACATAATGACCATGCTGACTAAGCCCATCTATAACTAGAGAAACTACATTAGGACTTAAATTGATACTTTGCTAAACCTATTAAAATTAGAAAGCTGAAAATATTATTCCTTTAAGTTCTCATGCTAGTAGCTACTAGCTGATGGATATAGTATGACCCAACTTAAATTAACTAAAGATTAAGCTCAGACAATGTATTTCATTTAGAAAAACGTACATGTTCTTCATTGTGAGTGTAAGTTACTTCCAAATATCCACTTTCTGTAGCCACCCACACCTGCAAAGAAAAAAAAAAACAGAAAAAAAAAAAAGAAGATAAATTGAAACGACTTCAACTATGGTGGCTGATTTAAAAGAAAAGGATTGAGATACAACATAGATAAATTTGGTGTTAACCTTTATAGTTTGGTCCAATGAACATGACAAAAGAAATTGCTCCCAGCAAAGAAGGGACATGACAACTGAAGTATGCTCTGTCAGTGTCTGTAAACACTGCAAAGTTTCAAGGCTCCAAACCTTGAAGAAAATCAGATTGAAATAGCATATTAGTAATAACAATAAAAATTTTGCAAATTAAAAAGAAAAAAGAAATGCTACTATTGTGGTGCTTTTAGAAACACAAAGAAAAAAGGTTCTCAAAATTGAAAACATTAAAAGATTATATATTTAACTAAAATCAGCTTACCCTTATAGAATTATCCATGGAACCAGAGTATAGCCTATTACCCCCAACAACTAATGAAACAACTGCAAGGGTGTGGCCTTTAAGAGATGCAGCTGGTTCAAAGGAGTTGGTGGCAACATTAAATTTCCATGCTAAAATAGTCCCATCCTGCATCAACAGATATTGTTGCATAAGATCAGGTCTATATATAGTATCAAAAGGAGAGAGAGAAGATTCAACCATGCATGGGAACTTACTACATGAATGTCTATAGCTCAGCTTATTGAATGCATAATTTTAACAAAAGAAATAACATTTGACATAATCCTTCTAGCATGTGAGGATCTTCAAAAGCATTAAATATAATATATATATAAAACCTGAGATGACCCACTTTAGCAGTCTTATGTGTCACAACTCACCAGAGAAAATGTAATGATAAAACAGTGTAACTTTTTTTTTTTTAACAAACAGTTGGATTAAATATGCAGGCCAAACATTAAAACAACACTGCATTACTGCTTAAAAGATTACCTGTGTCCCAGCAATGAGCAATTCATTACCAACAACCAAAGCATATACTTGTCCAACAGGTCCACTAAGGCTCAGATCAGCATTTGTCTGAGTATTCCATGCCTGGAAAAACAATGTTGCAGGGCTCAATGATGAAGAACACATGAAAAAATAAGCAAAAGATGCAAATCCTGAAACCAACCTTACCTTGACAAAATTTGGTATGCCAAAAAACAACCAAGGGCCTTCACTGATAATGCAACCAACCTCACCGCCAAGATTAACTACAGCCATACACTACCAACAAGAAAGAACAATAATAGTCCATCAGAGAAAATAATTTTGCTCAATCTCTAGCTGTTGGAAAAGAACTATATAAATGAAATGGGTATTACCAGAATAATCATTAATCAACAAGAAAAGACATCTAGGTCTTCTATAATTCTAAGAGTAATGGTTTCTAAATGATATTTGAAACTGAAAACTGGTGGACACAAATACATGCTGCATTTTCTATTTAAAAGTACCTCTAGTATTGTCTTCCAAATATGCATGCTGGTAGTGAGCCCAGCAGTTCCTTCAGCATACAGTGATGCCATATAAACTTAGCAATGCATGATTACTCTGAGGAAACTTTTTCACTTTCATTTCAATGTATTGAAAACTACATGCTTAACCAGATTTAATTGACTTTAAAATGACATGATGCAAACAAAAATTTTCTCCCTCCCAGTACAAATTATTAATCTCAAAATTAAATCCAAGAATAACAGGATTTAAGAAGATTTTCCTTTCTTCCTGCCCGTGTTTGGGCTGAAGAAAAGATAATCAAAGAAATAATCACCTGGCCAGATGCGCAATCCCAAATCCTCACGGTCTCATCATTACTCCCTGTATAAAGTTTATCAGACCCTGATGGTAGGGCAATTCCACTAACAACCTTGCCACAGATAAATCCAGCATCGTCAAATTGGCAAATTTCGACAAATTAACACCAAATATAGACCAACAAAACAAGAAACCCACTTACTTTCTGGTGCCCCTCGAGCTGGGTCAACAATGAAAATCCCTCCCCTAAACTCCAAGAATGTAAAAATCTACACTTATCCCCATAATTACAGCTCCCTTGCATCCAAAAATTACACACTTTCTCCGTCTTTCGAACCACCTTGTTAGCCCCCACTCTCCCCCAACTATTATTATGAGCATTAAAGTTCGGACCCCGTCGAGCTGCTGGCCCCGAAAACCCCCGGTCATCTGCAAACCGCTTCCCGCCCCCTGATCCGTTGGCGGTGGCAGCGGTCGGAGCAGGTAGTTCGCGGTGTAAGAACGGGCAGGGGAATCGCGTACACTTGCCAGATTTCCAATAAGTACATACTTTCTGATGTTTGCCTGCGTCGGTTGCTGTTGCTGCTGCTGCCCCTGAAGGGCCCCCAAGTCGATTGAAAACCCGCTTGTTCCCTCCGTCTAAATCCATGGGCTTAATAGAAAGATGGAATCTTGAAGCGAACCCAAGAACTTCACTCCCTTCCCTGAACTGAAACCAGAAATCTTTCCGCAAAGGATTCCGATCATGTAGGAGATCACAGAAACCCTAACTTGGGTTCTCCCTCTTCCGCTCTTCGTCGATGAAATCCGTCACTGCTATCCTTCCTGAATCCAATGGAAGGTTCTACGTATGACGTAATAGTAATGGAAGCTTCGATTGGGTTTCAGCGCGTTCTGATTCGGGAGTTTCTTCTTGTGTGGGTGTGCGGAGAGGAAGTAGATGAAGCTGGAGAAAAGTTGAGAAATGCTTTACCTTTACGATGGCATAAAATTACGGGATTGCCCTCGTAAATTTGGGGATGGAGGTTGCTTACTCAGGTTGTACTTTTTATGTAGACACGTGAGCGACACTGAGGACAGGCTCCTTTGGTGGTTGTACCCTGAAAATCCATTTTTGGGTACAAAATGTTAAGAGTGCAAAATATATAATTTTTTTTATTAATTTCGTATTTAAAAATTATATAGAATTTTAATTAATTTAAAATGAAATTATATCAAATTATAAAATAAGAGTTTTTCCTATTTATAAAATTTAGATTTGAGATTTTGATTAAGAGAAATCAAAATTTTTCATTTAAATCAATAAATTATTAACACAAAATAACAAACCATTGTATGATAAGCATTTAATATTAAAAGATTTATTGTTTTATTGATAATTAAGTAAAGTATAATTTGTGCATATGGTAGATGCAACTCATTTGTTTTTTTTTTAGTCTTGAGTGTTTGGTTTTTCGGTTCTGTGTTATTTTTGAGAGCTTGGTAGGGTTTGGTTTTTTTGGTTCAAAATTGAAATAACTAAAATTTTTAACCAAATTAAAATTTAGGTTTAGTGGCAGTTTGACCCTAAAATCATAGAAACCGAAAAGAGTCATCAATTTAACTGGATTAATTAAAAAAAAATTCATTTTAACAACCTAAAAAAAAAAAAACAAACTGAATTAAATTTTTTCAGTACAAAAATAAGAACTTAATTTGTAACTTTTATAAAATTCAGACATTTCAGTTAAATTCAAGCCGAATCAAATTTTCAAACTTATAATTTGGTTCGAAGTTTGGTTATGTAAATACCAACCAAAAAAATTGGTCAATGGAAAAAATTCCAGTTTGGTGACCAAACTGAACTGGCACCAAACCAGTCCTAACGTTTGGATTCTCCCTTAAAAAGCACGTTATGAATTTTATCTTTATCATAGGAGTATATTGTGATTAGTAAACGCAGGACAACAATAATAGTTCTAATTTAATTTTTTTACATTTAAGACAAAAAATTTAAGTGAAAATTTAAATTAACAAATGAATATCAATTGGGGATTTTCTTTGTCCTATATATAGTTCTTGTTTAATAATTTTACTTATAAAAAAAAATTCAATTGTCATTTAAAGTTATTCACTTAAATGCTATTTTTCTACCCGAACCTGAGCCTGAGCAGTGAGTAGCAACATGGCACCCCTCTTTGAGGAAGATTAGTGCACATATGGGACTAAAGGGAGGGCATAGAACATGAAAAGTTCCATCAAATTATGCCTAAGATCAGCAAAAAAAATGATGTTCGTGAGGTGCGCATGTATCAAGAATAGACAAATCGACCATTTAAGAAAAAAGACACAGCATGGTATGATCAATAATTGTGCAAGATCTATAAAGGAAACAAATTCTTGAGAATGAGGAAATATCAAGCAAAGTATTCCCTCCAAAATGAATCTATAATTGACAGCACAGTATGATCAATATTTGGCATGATCATAAAGAAACAAATTCCCGAAAGTAGGAAACATCAAGCAAAGTACTCTCTCCAAATGAATCCATAAATCTACTGAATCCATAAATCTGCAGAGTTAATGTAGTATAAAACGGCTATTTGAAACCAAAATCATGAAGTCATGAGTTGTTACAATAACTTTGGTTTTCTACATAGTTTGTATCATCCATGCAGGCTTTACCCATGTTTTACTTTAAGTACAGATGTAAAAAATGGAGTAAAGTTATTCTGCACACAACACAAGATGGCAACTTCATTGACTAACATGACAATTTATCAAATTTAGCAGACAGACTAGCAAAAGCAAACGAATCTACGATTGAGTAAACATGCCTCTATTATAGAAATATTTATCTCAGTCAATAGCTAACTTACCTTAAAAAAGCACTAACCAATGCCGAGAGAACCAAGCAACCACATTGACATCCCACATGTGAAGAACTAGAGAGTCAAGAATGGCAAGGATGGGAAAACAGAGTAATGGGAAGAATATAGATAAAAGCAAAGAATAAGGCAATATGTACATATCCAAAGTATCTATTATCTGAGGTCTGAGGGATGAAAAAGTTTTACAAACTAAATACCAAAGCTTGTCTGGCATATGTCAAGACAATTGGCAATATATAATCAACTAGCAAGCTTAAAGGCATCAATGAAGAGTCCATAAGTGAACCCCATCTTGAAGTTGTTGAGAAGAGCAACCGGGAAGGTTACCTTTGGCCGGCTGTAATAAAACCTGGTCACATACTCTGTCAGGAGAACACATAACACTGCAGCAATCACATCATTGACTCCCAATGCCCCAAATGACAAAGAGATTGTTTGTGCTACATAAAAGCCACCCAACAATGAGATGCCACCAAAAAGTGCCCTTCGGGAAGGGCTTCTAAAGTAATTCCTTGAGATATCTGGCACAAGCCTGATAATGTCAACCAGTCTTCTAGGACCTCCATTCTCTTGCACAGCCCTGACAGAAAAAAACCCCGGGGAGGATCGCAAAAGACATGTTCCATACCTTCCACATGGAACTCTGGTCTGAGGATTAAAACCAACTTTAGGGAGGCTTGCAGAAATCAAAATCATAGACTGTGCCATTTATGATTTCCTGATCAAAAGGATAAATAAGAATTCCTCCCCTGGGAAGAGCAATGGGAAAAAAGAAAAAAAAAAAGAACCATTAGAAAAGAGAAAATGCTAGTTAGAAAGAAAAAAAAAAAGGTTTTGCAAACTATGAACTCAAGTATTCAAATCAATTATCAGGAATGACTTTGCATAACAATTATTCAAGATACATAAGCATAGACTAAGGCTGAAAATTCAATCTAAGTAACCCAAGAACCTACCAGACTGGGTACATTTGATTCAATTCTCTCAGTAGCTAATTCTTATTTCCGTCTTGAATTCACATAATCTCTTTGTGATTCAATTACTGCTTAAAATTACCATAATTGAACTGGTTAAAATGACATTTAAAACTCAGATATCTGCATCACGCTTCCTCCCAGTTTGAACCTAACAACTCTACAACTCTTATCCTTTTCTTCAATTTCTATTTATCTTATTTTCCCTTAACAGCAATTGCTCTCAACTCAACACAAGTCAGAATCTACCAATCACAAAATGAAACTCCTTTCTCATCATTTTCTAGCTTCTAAACAGAAAACAAGAAGAACAAAATCTACCCATCATTTTTTTTAAAAGATAAATATACCCTTAATTGAAAAAAAAAAAATGGAACGACAAAAACAGCACAAGTTTTACACAAACAAATTTGCACGCAGCTAAAATGAAAAGATGAGAATAATCCAATTCAAGACAAAGTCAGATCCATACACCCATGTTAAAGGTAAAAAACTCCAGTCTGCCTTCTATCCACTAAGAAAATCACAAATACATTAATCCAACAACCCAAGGCTTGAAGCAATTAGATGCCAAGAAGTTAGTGAACCAAAAGTGCTGAACCCGCAAGATTAACTAGCCAACAATCCTCTCATATCTACAGAGTACAATGCTACCATATGAATTTCCAGAATCCAAAGCCTTCATGGAGAAATGAATGTTATACCATGAATGAAGCTAATATTAACCAATTTACCTATGGATTCAAACAACCCAAAACATTAATTAGGTCCATCATCGCATGGATAACTTCCCCAGAGAGAGCAATTGATCGAGTCTGGAGCGGAGGACTGCGGGAGCTCTTCAGCTGTTAAGAGATGCGGTGACGGTGGTTGGATTAGACGTGGAGGTTAGAACTTGAAGAAGCCCATTTTCGTGGTGAATATGAATTGGTAAATATTACCATTTTAGTCCTCACCTTTTAAAATCACTTACAAAGTCATCCTTAACGTCTGACTAATAATTAGTCTATTGACTATTTACCTTTTATCAACTTAGTCTATAAAGTTCGTTTTCTCTCAAAATGGTCTAATATCTCTCAAAAAATCATATCTATGTGGTCTACTTATCCATCATCATTTTTAGTCAATTTAACTAATAAAATTTTAAAAATAACAAAAATGCATGGTGCTTACATGGCATCACATAATTTACATGTATGTGAACAAAAAGGACAACTCTCAAATCTAATATTAACACTAAATATTAATAAAATAAAAAAAGTTATGGGTAGACTATATTTTTATATTTTTTAAGTTATTAAATCATTTTTAGAGAATATAAATTTTCTTCTAATCTAAATTGATAAAAAAGGTTAATAAATAATAGATGAATTATCAAAATTAGCCCTTAACATACTTGGTTTGTTTGGATGTTGGCTGGAGTAAGCGGAGGAAAAGTAATGCAAAGGAAAGAAATCAACTATTATTAGTAGTTTGTTTTAGATAAATTTTATAAAGGAAAAGAAAGAGATGATTAAAAGAAAAGAAAGGAAAAGTAAGTAACGGGAGGCTAATGAGACATATTTGATTTCTTAATTTAGCAGAAGAGAGTGATTTCCTTTGTCTTTATCTACTTTTTTTCGTGTGACAATCATGTAATATTTTAAGTTAGCTTGCAATGTCAATTTATGTTTATCTTTCTATTTTAATTAAACACATTATATGTTAACAATTTAAGTAGTTTAGTGATATATAATTTCTTTTTTAAATGGAGGAAAAGATCTAGATTTAAGTCCTAACTATGCATATGAAAATAAGTAAAGAAATGAGATATTATTATTTTTTATTGTGTAACTTAAAATAAAAAATAAAAAAAACCACATATCTTCCACACTATAATTAAGAAATTCATGAGAATATCTCATTGCATCTTTATATTGGTTTGTATACTTAATTACTTCCCTCAAAATGAAGTTTTTTGCTTGTACAAGTCAAGGCATCATTTTGTTCTATAAACAGGCAAGTCCACTTTTAAACCACAATTTCTCGAATTAGAAAAAATAACTAAAGGTTAAATTAATGATCAAGTTCCCAAATTTACAAGGTAATAGAAAAATTTGAGCCCCAAGGTAGTACTATTTCTAAAAACATTTGAAAAGTGTGGAACTATATTGCAATTAACTACTTTTGCAATGCCTCTTTAAGTAAAGGATGGAATGGAAGTTGACTGTTTTTGGCGATTTCTTACAACTAAAAACATAAATTTTTACAATTTTTTTTAATTAAGAATATAATTTTTTCTTATAAATTAAAATTATCATTTTTAAAACTCCTTTTTTATATTACCACTTTACAGTTTTATTAATTAAAAATATAACATTTACTATTTTACTAAATAAGTATTATAAGTTATGGATATCCTTTGTTATTTTTTTAAGACATGTTAGCGTGCACATCTATAAATTGTTTTTTTAATAAAATTAAAAAAATTTATATTCTTAATTAAAAACTTTTAAAAGAGGGTAATCTTGATTAGTAAATAAATAATGCCACATCTTTAATTAGAGAAGTTTTGAAAAGGCCAAATTCCTTTATATCTTGTACATTATTTTTTTTTTCTACGGTTGACACTATTCATAATTTTTATCCTTGATCAATATTTTCTATAATTTAAAACTCATAAAAAATTTTAAATTACCAACAAAATCAAATAAAAAAAGTGGGTTTAATTATTAATTTCTGAGTTTTTTTTTTTATAGATTTTAAATTATAAAGATGTTGATGCAAAATAAAAATTCTTAAGGATATTAATACTAAGAAAAAATAATATGTATAGTGTAGGTAGGGTTTTGGCCTTTTAAAAAATTATGTATTGAATTTGTATGAAATCTGATTATTCAGGAAAAGTATAATTCATGGGCTTGTCTGCCCCTTGTTTTAGTTTGGGGGTTTAAAAGTCGTGACCTTAGAAGTTGAGAGGTTTAATCATTAGGCAATAGCCATAATAAGTATGCTAGTTAGAAAGAAATTAAATTAAAGAGAAATTAAACTGCGACTTAGGTCCGGGGAGGAGAGAGAAGAAAGGAAAGAGAAGAGCTTTCCTTGCATTTGAAAAAGGGAGCAGAACCAAACAAATATCAATAGCAACAAAAAAGTTGTGTGTTTTTTTGTTGCAAGAGAAATACCCAAAAGGGGAGAAGCCCACAGGGAGGCCTGTCTTGAGGAGCTTGATCACTGCTCCAACGGACCTCTTCTTCTGTGTTGGCTTTCTCTGTGTCAACAGGTTCGTTTTCCTCCCCTTTCTCTCTCCATATGGGTATCATTTCTTGGGTGTGTTCTTTGCTTGGATTTTGAATGTGGGTTATGTTGTTTTCCTTTGGAAAATTTAGGATCTGGGTTGTTCCTCGCTGAAATTTGATGGGTTGTGTTGAATTTTGGTTTGCTTTAAGATTTGATGGCTTGGCTTTTAGGTGATGGGTGTTGGTGGTTTTTCCCTAGTGATTTGTGGTTTCTAGAAGTAGGTTTGAAATGACCAGGGTGGTGATTTCCTGTTTAGAACATTTATGCTAAATTAGAATATTGTGATGCTTGATTTTTGGTGTTAAAATTTGATTGTAATCTGTCTTCTATTTTGAATGTGAGTTTGTTGAGCTGCTAGAAACTACTTGTTCCAATTTAATTCCGAGAAAATTGTTGTCTTTGAGGAGCTAAAATCAAAGTTTTGAGTCCAGTGGCTGAAATTTTTGGTTTTATCACAGATCTGAGCAATCCACGAGGGATTGATGTGAACTCTTAGCTCCGGATTTAAGGTTTTGCTTCTATAGGGGCCGTTTTTCACATTATAGTTTCATGTGCCGAAGTTCTGTGTTGTCGTATTATTCACGG
Organism: Rubroshorea leprosula; assembly: GCA_020521535.1. Taxonomy (NCBI): domain Eukaryota; kingdom Viridiplantae; phylum Streptophyta; class Magnoliopsida; order Malvales; family Dipterocarpaceae; genus Rubroshorea; species Rubroshorea leprosula. The sequence goes on along the minus strand of BPVZ01000003.1, from coordinate 4,362,469 downwards.
TAAGTGTTACTGTCAAAGTTCAACAACTAACCATGAGAAGTTGCTTGTTTGATTTTGACCCTTAGTGTGTATATGGTGCAGGGTTATTTAAACTAAAATTCAAGGCTTTGACTTTATTTTTTCAACTTTTTCCTTAGGGGAGAACAGAGGGACTGAAAGTAGCTAGAGGTGCCTGAAAACATAGAATCACTATCTGGGATTCTCAACCATTCTGGATTTGCTTGACAGCTAGAAAGTGGCATGGCTGTCGCCAAGAGCAACAGCAGTAGTGGAACACCAAAGCAACCATGCAATTGCTACAAAGTTGCAAGCTTGAGTGAGACCATTTTGGAAACAAGCCAGACTGAGAATTTAAAGGATCGATATGTTCTTGGGGAAGAATTAGGATGGGGTCAATTTGGTGTGATTAGAGTCTGCACAGATAAGTTAACTGGGGAATTGTTGGCGTGCAAATCAATTTCTAAAGACAGATTAGTTACCTCAGATGATGCTAGGAGTGTGAAGCTTGAAATTGAAATAATGACTAGGTTATCAGGACACCCAAATGTTGTAGACCTTAAAGCAGTTTATGAGGATGAAGACTATGTTCATTTGGTAATGGAGCTTTGTGCTGGAGGGGAGCTTTTCCACCGGTTAGAGAAGTATGGGCGTTTCTCAGAGACTGAAGCTAGGATTCTCTTCAGACATCTGATGCAAGTAGTTTTATATTGTCATGAAATTGGGGTAGTTCACAGAGATTTAAAGCCAGAGAATATCCTCTTGGCTACCAAAGCCTCGTTGTCACAAATCAAACTGGCAGACTTTGGCCTTGCAACCTACATCAAACCTGGTTGGTTTGTATATTTCCTTCTTGTCCATCCATAAATTTCACGTTGGTCTTCTGCTTTCTTGAAGGTTTGAGACTTCTAATATTTTTAACAATCTGGGTTTTGTACTTTTGTTCAAACAGGTCAAAGTTTGCTTGGGACTGTTGGCAGTCCATTTTATATAGCTCCAGAGGTTTTGGCTGGGGGGTATAATCAAGCTGCTGATGTGTGGAGTGCAGGGGTCATTCTGTACATACTCCTTAGTGGTACACCACCATTTTGGGGTAAGACTAAGTCACGGATATTTGATGCTGTTAGGGCTGCTGCTCTCCGGTTCCCTTCAAAACCTTGGGACCACATATCTGAATCTGCAAGGAATTTAGTCAGGGGAATGCTCAATACAGATCCTTCTCAGAGGTTCACTGCTCAACAGGTTTTAGGTAAGTTAGATGCTTTCTGTCAGTGCTTTTATTGCAGTCAAGCATCATGACCATATCGGGCCATATGGGTTTTGAAGTAGTGAGGGTAATTGAGTATGGGAATTTTTGAACTGTTCATGCTCTCACTTGGTTGACTTTCTGATTTGAATCAATCAAGTTATTTGTTTGGCTGAGCATACTGTAGAAATCAGACAGGGCATGTGATAGTAAGATCCCAAAGTAGGACATTCTGTCTTGTCAACACCTTTTCTTTTGAGAGTGTGTACTTTTCTTTTTCTGTTTCAAGAATCTTGACTCCTCTCAAGAAACTAAAATGCAGTGGTCAAACTCTGTTTTGTAGATCATTCCTGGATGAAGGATGATAATGGATCTTATAATGAATTGGGTGGACATTTAACTGAAAATCATGGAAATTGGAAATTTGGCTGTGGTTCATTCTCTTTCTCCAGGGATCAGGATATCAGTTTTGGCATGAGTTCACCAGTTATTTCTGGTGTCCAATCACCGGCAGTGACATGTAGAACATCATTTTCCTCTTTCCTGTTGGAACAAGCTACACCTAGCCATGCCTCAGGTGGATTTTGTTTCCAAAGCGTTAATTCTGATGCTGCAGATTTCTCTTCCCCTATACCCTCCATGCCAAGTTTTGCATTTTTCAGTTCAAGTGTGGTAGAACAAGGGATTTGCTCATCAGATTTCTCACCCAATATTCCAAGAATAGGCATAATTCATGGAGGTAACTTGTGTTTAAACGTCTTACCAAAAAAAAAAAAAAAGCCTAAGTTAAAACATTTTTTAATTGCACATGTTTGTATGTTTCCTTTAAATAGGAGGCTGAAGTCATGTCTTTGTTGTGCAGATTCTGATGTGGGCAAGCTTCCTATGTTGTCAGATTCTTCTGCTTGCTGTTGGCCTGAAGCAAGAGCAACAGAGCAAAAGACAGCTGAGGTTAAAGCAATGGGGGCAAATGGGTCGAGGATGTTAGGCTTCCATAGCAAGAGGAACCACACAATTGGTGTTGGTGAACGAGAACAACTTCATTTCATGGTGTCTGAATCAGTTATCCGCTGGGCATCATGCACGAATCTCCCTACTGCCACATCCCTGAGGTCTTCCCTTGTGTGTTGAGCTGAAAATGTGGGGTGAGTTTGATGGTTCTAACTTCTGATGAAGTATTAACACATGCAGAAACTGCCACGTAACAGTTTTATAGCTAATGTGTAATATTAGTCGCGCATTGTGCCTATGTTATTGAGTGTTAAATGGGTGGGTGTCAATGAGTGGTTTTGCCGGGTGTGTTATATGTAACCTTTTTCTCATGCGTTAGGTAGGAAGAGTGACAAATCGTGGCTGCAGGTTTTTCCTGAGTGTATTATGTATTATAAAGGAAT
>BPVZ01000003.1:4302260-4316897 GCA_020521535.1 Rubroshorea leprosula | reverse complement strand
TTCTAATTTTGTAAAAATTCAAATAATAAACATTAATCTCATGTCATAAAATGAACAGTAAAAATAGAGTTACTGCTTTATCCTTTATTAGAAAAATTAAAAAACATTATCAAATAAAACCAAAATTCATACAAAGTTTTATTTATACAAAAATATAATTAAAAGAAGTCATAATTTTGTAATTTTTTTTCTAATTTTTTAAAAATTCAAATAATAAACATTAATCTCATGTCATAAAATGAACAGTAAAAATTCATACAAAGTTTTATTTATACAAAAATATAATTAAAAGAAGTCATAATTTTGTAATTTTTTTTCTAATTTTGTAAAAATTCAAATAATAAACATTAATCTCATGTCATAAAATGAACAGTAAAAATAGAGTTACTGCTTTATCCTTTATTAGAAAAGTTGATTTTACCATTCAAACAGATGGCTTAGCTTCTCAGGACAGGAACACTAAAATGACGAGTCAGTGCTTTTTAGACACAATCTTATCCCCCTGAATATAGTCATTACAAAAAAACTGCAAGGGTAATTTCGTCAAGAGAGTCTTGCGCTAAACCACCTTGGTTTGGTCTACAAAACCATGGGCAGAACATGGTTTTTTGTGATGGAAATATATGGGAAAATTCTATAATTTTGTAATTTTGTAATTTTGTAAAAGGGAAAACTTTAGTCAAGACGCATCTTTTTTTTGTCTTTTAAATTTTTGGTACATTAGTTTTTTTAAATTTTTGGTATATAGTTTTTTTTTGTCATCTTTTTTTTTTTTTTTGATAAAAAGTTAAAACACATGATAAGGATGTAATATATCGCATTTGTGTAAAATTCTTTTGCCTTTTTCTTAGAAAGTATTGAGTTCACACTTCACACTTAACCCCTCTTTCAGGAAGCAAGCACAATGTTCTCTTGCCTATCTTACACCTAGGTGACACACATGTTATCCCTTGAATGAGGTTGAATTGTTTTTGTACGATACATGTTGGGCATGGTTGATTTTTAACCTACAATTTTTCTTCCAGTTAGGGGGGGGGGGGTGTGAGAATTTCACCCTTTTTCACGAGAGGTAAAATTTATGTTGGCCTTACTTGGACTAATTTGTGCATAAGAGGTTAATGATTTTGATCTTTGTCCCTAAGTGAATTAAATGAAAGTGATTGGAAATCATGTCATATTATGTCACGTGTCATGATCGTATATTCTAAATGAAAGAATATTACATGATCGTATATTTTTAAATGAAAGAATCTTAACTGATTACTGTTATTAACTATATTTATTTTTTCACGTTTATAATGATTAGTCTTTCTCCATGTAATCTTATCTATTAAACTTCATTTTAGTTTAATTAATTTCTAATTAATGTTTTCGTGTTAAATTAAAAGAACTAGTTAGTACCTAGTTAATGAGAGTAATGTTCTAGTTTATTTCAACTTAATTTTAAAGAGAAGTGCTAGCTGTACTTGAGCATTCATTGACTGAAATTCCCTTATTATTATTAGTTTTTAAAAAATTGAATTTGGATAATGAATGACCAAGTGCACTTGCACTTAGCACTTCTCAATAAATTAAAGATGGAACTTTTAGAAGGAATTTAGCTTAGCAAATGTTCCAAACCTTTTGAACACTTCTTTAGTGAGTACTTGAAATTGTGCTATCAAAATTTATACTTTAAGAACCGAAATTAAACAATTTAAAAGAAGATTAAATGAACTAATTAATAACTTAAATAGTTCAGTGGTAATATTTTTTCATGGAAGTAAAAAATTATGAATTCAAGTTATATGACATGCGGATGAGGTGGAAGTGTGGGGTTAAAGGATAAAAAATAGTTGCCTTCTATGTGTAATTTAAAATAAAAAAGGGAGGACTATTTAAGAAAAACAGCATGACTAATAATAGTTGTGAACAAGATATATAGGATATCAATCTTTGTTAAATTTTTTTGTTTTGTATGGCAGTATCTTTTGTTCAAATTGAAAATAATAACATATATGTAATAAGGAAAGATTAAGAAATCTTCTTTAGGAAGTACACCATCTATTTTGACCTCTCATTTTGGTAAATTTCATTTAATGTGAAGATTTCACTCTAGATTTTCTCATTTAATTTTTACTAATTCAGCGGGCGAATTGTTGTCATACTGCTTCCAACATGGTTAAAGTGGAAAACACATTCAAAAACAACAGAAACCATAGGTAACACAAATCTGTATTCCCCCTCTATGTAATTTACCATAGCCTTTTGAGCGACATTTGGCAAGTGTTGATTTGAGTTTGAGTCCATTTTTCACAGTATAAATATCTGTGGTCATCGCAGCTTCAAAACCACAACAAGCCAGCAATGTCTACCTTCATCGATCCTCCCAAACCCACCTCCACAAAGAAGATCACGATCTTGGTCGTGGATGACGACGCCACTTCTTTAGCAATCGTTGCTGCGATGCTAAGGCAATGGCATTACGAAGGTATAAAGAATTCCTCGTAGAAGTTAGGTCATGCTAGTTTTTAAATTGATATATATATATATATATATATATACAAACTTCGATTTCAGTTTGAAGCGTGAGTTTTGTAAGGGTTCACGATCGATTTTCCTTTTAGGGGTTGCCCTGTATGGTGTTTCCCCTCGATTTAAGAGAATTCTTCTATGGAAAATGATATGTACATAATTGATTTAACACATTTTTTTATACATTATCGATTTAATCATTTAAAATATAATATAAATATAATTAATTCAGTCGATTTTTTCAGTTTGTATGCATGATTGTATTTTTAAATTTATTTATCTTTAATTTTAAACTAAAAAATAACAAATTTTTAATGAGTATATTGTATAGTGTATTAAATTAGAATATGTACAAATTATTGCCGGTTTTTAAAGAAAATTCTTCTTATAAGCTCTTAAAAATATTTTAATGGTTAAGAAAAAGTTTCTTAATAAAGAGTTTCAGGTTTGATCTTTAAATAAGTGCAGAAAGATTTGAGAAAAAAAGAGTTTTTTTCTATTCTATAATATAATCCATTATCATGAGGGAGTCGTGGATTTTTAGGTCGGCCTAACAAAAAAAAAGTGTAAAAATACTTATAAATTAATTTATTGAGAATATTTAAATAATTTTATAGATATTTTTACACTTTTTTATACAGATCAACCTAAAGCCACTTATTGGTATGAGGTATACTAAGCAAAAGCCTCAATCTATCCATTTCAAGATATAAATATGAGATTTTGAGCAAAACTCTCTTTGTATTGATATATTTTATGATAGGTTATACAATAGAGCTTAACATTTCCTCTTCCCAAACTCTTCTTATGAGAGCCCTCAAGGATTTTCTAATGGTCAAGAAGGCTTTTAGGTTCAATTATGGGATAAAGTGGCAAGAGTTTTGAGGGAAAAAAAAGTTATTTCTTATTATATATCCTATTATTAGATATATATAACTCTATTAACTCATTTTAAAATAACAAATATGAGAACTTAAATATAGAGACTCATTATTAACCATTAGATATCTCCTAAAGGACATTTTCATCTTTCATTTCTTACATTCTGCCCATTTTTTATTTATGAATGGATTATATAGTTTTAAACATGAATAATACAGTAATAATATGTTTGGTTTGAATAAAGGAAAGAAGAACAATGAATTTTTTAATTAATTAAATTGTAACATTTTCAAATATTGTAATTTAATTAGTAAAAAAAACCATTCCTTCCCTCCCCTTTGTTTCTTTCAAGCCAAACACACCCTAAGGATACCCATTTCTCTTGGACAACCATGTTTTTAAAAGTTCCCTTTTCCTTTCCCTTTTTTTTTTTAATTTATATTTAATCATTTCCTTTAATTGTTGTTTTATTTTGAACTTATGTTAATTTGTTCATGATTATTCATTTTCTATTAGTGATTATTGGCCAAAAGAGGAAAACTTAAGTTAAATAGAAGTGTCTCTTTCGTTCTTTATTTGAAATAATTTCTCTTTCTTTTGAGGAAATATCGTCATAAAAAAATTGTTTTAAAAAAAATTGCACAAGAAAATAAATTTCAGCAAGTTAGTGCCAAACAGAATTTAATTAGATAGTCACGTACTTAGAACATATAAAATTTACTTAGTAGCTTTTCTTCTTCTTCTCTTTTTTTTGGAAAAAAAAAACTTCAATTTTCTCACAACATAATCGGTAAAGAAAAAAAACTTTAATTTTGCGATTCTTTTATTTAATCTTTCAGTGACGACGGCCAGAAGCCCTCATGATGCCCTGTTCACCCTTCGTGCACGTCCAGGCATCGACCTTGTGGTCACTGACCTGCATATGCCTCACATGGATGGCCTCCAACTCCACAGACAAATTAATGAAGAATTCAAATTACCAGTCATTAGTAAGTATTATCACCTCTACGCTGTAACAAAATGTAGTACTATTTGTATTTTTATTAATAAAATTATTATTTTTATAAATAAAAATAATATATCTTAAAATTAGAATTTTAAAATGAATGAAGAGAGATTTGGTAAAATAAAATAGGCAAAATCATAGTTAAGCCCCTGAACTAACCCTAGAATCGCTATTAAGCCCCTAGACTTTAATTGATGCAGTTAAGCCCTTGAACTCTGGAATCAAAGCAATTAAGCCCTTCTTCTTAAGCAATTTATTTTAAAAATTAAATTCTAGGGGCTTAATAGCGTAAGAAGAGCTTAATTGCTTTGATCCCAGAGTTCAAAGGCTTAACTGCATCAATTAAAGTCTAGGGGCTTAATAGTAATTCTGGGGTTAGTTTAGGGGCTTAACCTATGGTTTTGCCAATAAAATATATAACTTACTTGATTTGAATGAGAGGAGAGAGGAAAAGAAATTATTATAATTAATTAAATTATTTTATTGGTTCCATGACTTTGTTTAATTAGTCAAAATAAGGCTATTCTCTCTCTTTCCATTCATTTTCCTGTCTTTCCCTCAAATTAAACACGCTAAAAGGCACTGGCCCTTAAGGCCTAGTGGCATAGCCACGGTGCATTTCCCTTTCCCCAGCAGGGTTCAAAACCTACCCTTGCAATATATGTTAAAAAAAAAAAAAAAAACACGCTAAAAGAGTTATTTTCCTGTTGTATGGTACCAGGCAGTTTTATAGGAAAATATTAATTCCTTTTAACAACTAAAAAGACCATCTTGATTCTTTCATGGAAACAAAATTCAATTCATTTCTGAATAAAGTATTATGGTACCCAAAATCATGAATTGATTTGCTGATGATTATCATTATATTTGTATGTGCAGTCATGTCTTCTGATGACAAAGAAAGTGTCATGTTACACTGCTTAGCATGTGGAGTTGTGTTCTACATAGTCAAGCCAGTGTACCCAGATGACCTCAAGAATGTATGGCAGTATGCCATTCAAGCTAAGAGTGGAAAAGCCCCCATCATTGAAGAGGTTGAAAGCTCGGAAGGAGAATCATCACAGGATAATAGTAAGACAACTCCAGCTGATGATCAACCCCAGGGAGAAAATTCTGGGTCGTCTTCAGTGAATAATATCGATGGTGATAAGCAAGCCAAAAATGATGACAAAAAGAAAAGAAAGGGGAAGCGTATTGTTGAAAAGAAAAAAACTTTTGGGCCCAGGAAGGCGAAGGTGGTGTGGACTAATTCTCTTCATAATCGGTTTTTGCAAGCCATCAGGCACATTGGTTTGGATAGTAAGGGTGTTTTGCTTGTTTGCTCATTTGGTTCAAATTAGTAGTTTCTTTCTTCTAAGTATTCATACATTCGATGATTGCAGGAGCCGTTCCTAAGAAGATACTTGACTGCATGAACGTTCCAGGTTTAACAAGAGAAAACGTTGCTAGTCACTTGCAGGTAAAATCATGACCATTATATATACCTTTAGTACATCCACAAAGTCAATAATTAATATGCATAATCATAATTTTTATGACAGAATAAGAATTTAGTTGAGTTGATTTTGAGATCATGTTCAAATGTTTTTAGAATAGTCAAGCATGACATAATTCATGATTGTATGATTGCAAATTTTGTAGAAGTACCGGATCTTTTTGAAACGGGTTGCGGAAAAAGGATTGTGCCCATCAAAGACACTAACAGAAAGGGCTCTCCGGTCAACCTTTGCCGCTTGTCATGCAATGATGCTCCAAAATGCTCAACAACAACAGATGGGAGGACTAAATTTCCAACCAGGATATGAAGGATATGGGGGTAGCAACACGCTTACATCAACTCCAATTCCAAATTCCAGTTCTAACTTTCTGACTCTTCGGTTTCCTGGTCAAGCAGCCTCAGGTAGCAGCAGCGGCAGCAACCCTCCAACTGGACCTAGCCTCCCCGGACACCAGTATGGGTATGGACAGTCAAGCTTGTGGTACAATCAGGGCAACATGCAGCAGCCTCTGTTTGGCAATACAATTTCTCTTAATTATCAAGCTAATCATCCTAGTTTCAGGGTTGGATCAAGTAATTATGGGTCTAATTTCTCAGGAAATGGAGGGATGATTAATCCTAGTCCCAATGGTCTTATCAATGGTGCAAATTTGAATCCAATGCACGTGTACCCTCAACAGGGTACTCAAGCAAGAACCAATATTTACAATGCTGGTAATGGCATTAACTCCTTTGCTCTATACCAATTTGGGGCATCTGACTTTACTCATTTCGGTGCTCCAAACCCTAGAAGCCAAGGTAACACCTATAGTGGAACTAGGATGACCAGAAATGGAGAGTTTGGATTAGATCAGTTCCAATTTAATAACACTACTAATGATAGTGCTAGCACTGGTGGCTATGGCAATGGAAACATGAATGTTGCCTCAATGTTGGGGAATGGAAATTCTAGTAATGTGGTTCAAGGAAGTTCCTTTTCTGCTGGGTTTGATCAGGTTCCAAACCAAATGTCATCATCATTACCAACCTTAGCAACAAACAACCATACTTCCCAGCTGCCACATACGCAAGAGGGACTCTTTGGCCATGGAGCAGGTGGTGAAAATGAATTCAATTTGGATAATTTCCTAAATAATGCATCTCTCTTTGATGACAACGTTATTGTCAATCTCTTTGATTCAACCAACTTGGAGTTCCCTAATCAGGTAACCATTATTATTATTATTATTTTTTGTTGCAGAAAAATAAGTTACTTGCTTCATCTTTCTTTCTTGTTATTTAAGAAACCTTTTATTTTGATGTGTATAGCAACAAGGCGCGGACAATTTGGGTGATCTAAATCAGATTGTAAACCAAACTCTGAATCCTAGCTTGTCTGACACTACTGGATCATGTTTAGTTGATGGAAACCATTCTTGGAACGAACAAGCTATTGGTCAGGCAACTCAGGTATGCTCTCTAGCATTCAACAGTTGTAATTCCAAATTAAGATTAATACATGTTTGCTGATCAAAACAGAGATTAAAATGTGCTAAATAAGCTGCAATCTTCTTCTTTGTGCATGATTAGAATCAAATTCAAGGAGGAGATCAGCTGGTGAACAACAGCACCCCTGGTGGCAACATATCTCCCTTGGTGCAGCTATTGTTTGATCAGAATGCTAACCAGGCAAGTCTGATTAATTTTCATCATGATTTTCCTTCAAATTGCTCTTGAGAAAATACTATGCCTACTTCTCATGAACGATATAACTATGTTTTTCAGCCACAAAATGGAGGAGAAATCACCAATCTCGGAGTCAACAACAGACATCTCATGAACAATGCATCTCAGAACCAGGCATGTGGAATCATGCCAAATAAGCTCAATTAATGTGTAAAGGTTCCTTTACAAAAATTGGTTTAATCTGTCTTTTCTCCTCTTAATTTCAGGGTTCGGGGGATGATTTCTTGGATTTCTTATTCGGATTTGGCCGTTGAAGAGATGATGTATGGGATTTTTTGCAACTCTGAATGCAGCCGTGAAGGATGAGGAGAGGAATTAACTTGGTATATAGCAAAATTTGATATATATAAACAGGAAGTCATATGTGATACTTAATATAGTAATACTAGTTCTGAGAAAAATATATGTATATATATATACATATATATAATGTATGGTAATATGTCAGTACCTTTCTATACATTTGCAAGTCTGAAGGGCTATGGAGTCCATCTACTCACCTGTGTTGCTTGGACCCCATGGTCTTTCATATATATGTAATTGAACTGGTCATATTTATTTGGCCAAAAATAAAAAACTAAGTTACAGATAAATATAAATTTAGCTTCCTATGAGATTCTATCTCTTGCACTTTGTCGATCTCCATCTCTCTTTCATGGACATGTGCACCCCAGACAGAATGAGACACAATTTGTGACATTGTCCTAATCCTATAGGAAATGTAAGAATGGGTGTCAAATTGTCTTTGGCTTCTTGGAGCTACATGGCAGTGTGAAATTTATGGGAGCTAAAGCATTGTCTGATAACACTTTTTATCTAAAAATATGAATTTATGTTTGATAATACATATTGAAAATTTGTTTATTTTTAAACCTTTACAAACTAGTTATTTTGTAAAATTTTTCTTTTAGAGATTTGAAATTAACTAATAACGGTTGAGATCTAAATTATTAGTAGATTAAAAAGACTATTTAAAGTAATTTTTTATATTAAATTACTAACGAATTGAAATTTTTAAATTTTATTGTTGAATTTATACATTTTAATTATTCAATTTTTAGCTATCATCTATAATTACTAGTTATCTATTTGTTTTCAAATTTTTTTTTCTTGTTTCCTAATATTAAGTGATTATTATATTTTTATTTTTTACATTACCTTATTATTAAAAAAAATTATATTACTTTATTTGCATCAAAATAACTGTTTTTTTAGTTAAAATTTGTCCAAATTAATTGTTATTTTTCAATTTTTAAGAAAAATAAATGTTTTTTTTTCTACTTTAATCATATAGTTATCCCTTAATTTTAATTAATTTATTAAAATTTTCTCTTAAGGGTGATATAGGTAAATACTATTTTTGGTCAAATTTAATTGTTCTTGTTTGATTTTTTTTATAAAATTTGATTCAATAATTTTATATAATAAATGAATGATAATTATAAATTTGTTTAATCTAAATGACAATACTTAACAAGTATTAGGTATAGAAAGAAAAAAATTTTCAATTATCATTTTTTTACTATATAAAATTATTTAGTCAAATTTTATATAACAAGTTAAACTGGGACCACTAAATTCAATAAAAGAAAGTATATAAATTGTTTAATTATAAATTCTTAATATGTGAAAAATATAAAATAATAATAGTTATTTTAAGACAAATAAAATAATTAATAAAAAATTTAGTAATTAAATTAAATAATTAAAAGTTCGGTTTGTCTTTATTTATAAAAAATTATTTTTTCTTTGTTAAATATAAATATTAATGTGTGATTTACACGTCTATATTTTATTTTATTTATTTATTTATTTTCTCCTTCTTCTTATTTTTATAAAAGTAATAATTTTAATAAATGAAAAAATATAAAATAAAAAATATATTTAATTGCTTTTAAATATTTACTTATTAAGTTATTTGTCATTTAATGTTAAATAAAACAACTAATCATTATATAATTAAATGAATAATTATGTTAATCAGCATCTAATATTTACTATTCACTACGGGTGGTGTTATTGCCACAGCCACTAATGTTAATGCCACAGCTTTTTTTAGTTATTTGACCATTAACCCACGCGGAGAAGGTAGTGACTGCTGCAAGTTGGATTCAAATGAGGGGTATAATAGTCAAATAACTAAAAAAAGCTGTGGCATTAACATTAGTGGCTGTGGCAATAACACCACCCATTCACTACTTATTACTTACTATTCACTATTTGTTAAATTATTTTAACCATTATACTAAATAGACCCTAAATATATATATATATATTTTTTCATTCTAAAGCACGTTGCTTGTCACATATTAATTGATTTATTGCGCACAATAAATTATGACCAAATCTAAGGGATACCCCTAGATTTTTTTCCAAACAAAGCAATAGCCCTATAAGAAGGAAATCTAACGTGGAGAATGCCGGATTTTGTTCCAAATTAAGCATGGCAGAAAATGTCAGATTTTGGTCCAAATTAAGCATAGCAGAAAATATTTTGAAATTTTATTGCCTTATGATCTTCTTTTCTAAGAATCTGGACTTCATGATTTTTTTACCAGTCATATGATAAGTGCCTTGATATTAGAAGTTGTTTGGTATAGCGGTTTCAATATTAGCAATTTGTGGTTTCATTTTCAAACTACTACATACTAGTGTTTGATAAATTAATTTTTTCATCCACAGCTAAGTATTTGGTGTTTAATAAAAGGATATTGATTAGTACATATATTTTAGTTTAACACACTATACAATATATATTAAAAAATTATTATTTTTTAATATTAAATTAAAAGTAAATAAACTTTAAAATGCAGTTATGCGCATATGATGCAAGAATAAATTGAATAAGTTATATTTATATTATATTTTTAATTAGTAAATCGGTAAAGTGTCAAAAAGTATATTAAATTGAATGTATACAAATTATTTTCCTTAGTAGAGTAGTGATTAGTGGTTTGAGCCAAATTTACTAGCTAGCAAATTGAAAAAGCTCTTTAAAGTAATTTTTTGTCTCAAAATGCTAGTAAATTAGAAATTTTAAATTATTATAATAAATTTACTTGTAAAATATTTAATTTTTGTATTTAACAAAAATTTGCTAAGTTATAATTACAATTAACTAATAGAAAAGTTTGTAACTTTTGCCTTATATTTAAAAAGAAGAAATCAATTTTTGTACTAAAAAACAAAAGAATATTTCATTTTTGATTGCATAATAATATCAATAACAATAAAAAAAAGAATTAAAATAAACTCTTTTATAATTAAGAAAAAAAACAATTAACTACTTTTAAAATTTTTCTTGATTTGTCATTCAACATTAAAAGTAATAGTTTACCATTATATAACAAAATCATTATTAAAATTAATATCTACTAGTTACTAACTAATACCCCCTAACTTTACTAGTTGCTAGATTTCAATTTTTATTCTCCAAGCAGCCCATAAATACTCGGTGGTTTCTGGGTTCCACCTAGCACTTGCAAAAAATATTCCCCCCTTCACCAAAAATTTTCCCATGTTCAAGAAAAAGAAAATGACAATAACAGCCCCGAGAAATAAAACAAGAGATTGCAGGACTAATCTCTCTATTGGGCACTAGTTAGTAAGATACCTTTCATAATCCAATGTGGATGGTTTAATTAGAATCTGAAATAACTAGTTTCGATATATATATAAACTAATTCAAAAACACCTTAATCATTAAAAAAAAAAATATCTATCCAAAGTCAATCAGCCAAGTGCAAGAGGCACTTAAATTAGAGAATATATAAGCATATAATTGCTATAGGGAATAGCATAACTACAAAGTAGAATGATTACCACATCTCAGTAATCACGCGCCATGGGTAGCAAGAACTATTTGAACTTTGAAGGCCTCAATCCTTGGATCACATAACAAACAAACTGAGGCAACCCTCTAACCCAGTTTCTTGTAGCCTCTTTTGAGTCCAAATTCCCCTTATCAGAGAGACCACGACGGATTACATCTCTCAACCTTGGAGCACCACTTGCTCCCAACAAAAGCAGACTAAAAGAGGGGGGGGGGGGGAACCATAAAACCGAGCTCTTGTTTTCATCCACCTCAAACCATTTGAGTTAATTTGTTCCATAAGCAATCAAGAATAGCGATCAAACCAACAAGGCCAACTGTGTAGGACCAGCACAGCATCTGGTCTCATCTCATTCCACATTCCTAAATATCAGTCTATTCCTTGATCAAGCAAAATAGATTGACCAAATAGTGACTAAAAATATTAGTTAAGAACAATAATATATACATTCTGCACAATTATATATTCCGTTACTCACTTATGGAAACTGTTAATGTATAGCAGAAATTGTTAGTTTTAATTACATAACTAATAAAAATCATCAATTTTAATGGTATAAATAATGAAAACCGTTAACTTTAACGGCATAATTAACTTTAACGGCATAAATAATAAAAACTGTTAGTGTATAACAGAGTATATAACTTTACTGGATGTATTAATTATTTTCCATTAATTAAAGCCTAGCATTCTCTTTATTTGCTCCAAAAACCAACTGTACACAAAATCATTGATTTGGACCCAAAAAAAAAAAAAAAGGTGATCCTAGTGCACATAAGGAATTTTGGGCATCCGAAGCCACTCCTCTTCTAATTAAACTATCATTGGTTGGCAGTCGCCAGTGAGTATAGGAGCAATTTGCCTTATGCACATGTTCCCCAAGCTTTCTATTGGACTCCTTTGCTCAATAGGTTAGGTAATTTGGTTATTTGTTTGATGTCATATGACATTTTAACAAATTTTTGGTATATACATTTCAATGTAAATATCTTTATTCTTGCCAAAAAAAAATTAATTACTCTCAATTAAAAAGTTGTGAAGTATTGTATAATTTTTAAGTTGGTGCAAATAAAGATTTGAATGGTAAAGTTTCCTCATAAAATTGATTGATTTTTGTAATTTCCTTGTGAAGTCTAAATGAGTGGACTTGCCACCTTTGTTCATCTTCTTCTTTCCACAATCTTTTGTGTTATGGCAATCGCAGCCCAATCACATGGAAACTTTCCTTTCCAAATGCTAAAATTTGAATAAAAAACTAGCCGTTGTAAATTTTCTAACCAGGATGTGTTTTTCTACTCTAAATATATAATCCCTTCTAAATCACATACCCTAAAATCAAATCTTCCTTTAGATTTAAGCGTCAAAAACAAAAGATTGAGGGAATATATCTTTGGTTTTTTTTTTTTTCTTTTTTTTTGGTTTAGAATATTTTCAATTAGATTTTTTTCAAGATTTTGGAATCATGAACTCTCGTTGTGCTGCTTGCAAGTATTTGAGAAGAAGGTGTCCTTCAGATTGCATTTTCTCTCCTTATTTTCCTCCTAATGATCCTCAAAGATTTGCTTGCATTCATCGAATCTATGGTGCTAGCAATGTCGCAAGAATGCTTCAGGTAATTATAAATCTCTGCATCGATCATGCATATATTTTTCAAGATTTACTTAGTAATTTATATTCGTCAAATCCAAATACTCACCTCTTTTTATGCATTTTTTTTTCTAGATTTTTACCCCATTAATCTTATACTCCATTAATCTTACATTCAAAAAAACAGAAATCTGACATTCACTCATAACACTATGCCTGTATAGGAAAAAAAATCACCCCTTCGATGTAGCATTAAGTCGGTCGAACCCCAAAAAAATTCATTAACTCTTTATAGAGCCTTTGTAAGTGTAATTTCTTGTAAATTTTCTATATGGTTCACCAGCTGCCACTTACCAAATTGTCACCATACTAAAAAAAAATAACCCAAGTTTAAGAATTTACTAGGTAGTTGATTCAATTTAGACTATAGTTAAATTCATATTCCTACATTTATACGTTTATATTCGAATATTTAATATACTGTAAGGATTTTGTATTTGATATTTTCGCTTCCTAATTGTTAAGCAACTGCCGGAAAATCAACGAGCATCCGCGGTGGATTGCTTATACTATGAGGCACAATGTCGAGTTCAAGATCCTGTTTACGGCTGCGCTGGAATCATTTCTCTTCTTTACCAGCAAATACATAATGCAGAAACTGAGATTGCCAAGACACAAGCCCAGATTGCCTTGCTCATTGATTCTAACACACAGGAGCAACAAGTTTATCTCCACCAGAATATTGAAGTTGAATCCGATTTGAACATTTTATTGCAAGAACAAGGGGACGAATTTTCCCTCCTTGGTCCTCCCAATCAAGCTTCTTCTGGATTTATCTAAGATATATTGTTTTGTTCCAACAAATAAATAAATTTTCCATTCTTTAAAAGGTGAATAATTTAATGCTCTGTTTGGCAACTTGAATTTGACGGTGTGTATTTGAATTTGGAGTGCTCAAATTCAATTTCATTGTTTGTTTTTACTTAAATAAAATGTAATTGAATTTGGATGAAATACATGTATTTTAACCGAGTAATTCTAATGAGTAAATTCCGTGCATTTCAATTTCACCCTAAAACCCTTGAATTTCAATTTTGAATTGAATTTGGTCTATACTCTCTTCTCACCGACGGCGATGAGCCTTCACCGTCCGCCCTGACTTTGGCGCTGCTCCCGCTGCTCCCGCTGCTCCCGCTGCTCCCGCTGCTCCCGCTGCTCTCTCACCTTCGCGTCGTCGGCCACTCAAGCGCATCTACTAGACTTTTCATCATCTCTCTCGATAGATCAGCGCCTCAGGTAATTCCTCTTCCTTCCTCAAATTTTTATTGATTTGCATATGACTACCTCCTAGATCAGCTCTATTTAATTCTGTATTTGGGTCAGAATCCCTTGATTTCGTTTCTTACCAAAGGATCTCGTCCGCCTTGACTACTTCCTGCCGTGATTGGTTTTGTTTTTTTGGTTTCAGTTTTAAGGTTTGCTAGTTTGTTTGAGCTAATTCTGAAGCTTAATTTTGCTGCTTTGGTTTTCTAGGGTTTGGTTGAGCTTTAATTTGAATTGGGTTTGTGTGAAATGTTGGTTGAGCTTTAATT
>BPVZ01000003.1:4256712-4278751 GCA_020521535.1 Rubroshorea leprosula | reverse complement strand
AATAACTGATCAAATCAATTATATTTATATTATATTTTTAATAATTTAATCAAAAATTTTTAAGTACTTAGAGACTTGGAGTCGGTCGGTCGGTATACATTACTATATACCGACTTTGTTTCTTTATTACTATTAGTTTTTAAGTGCAGGGACAGTCCGAGTGTTTTTGGGTAAGTTTTATGTATTTTGAAATTAATATTCTTTTAAATAATCTTAAAAAAAATACTTCCACATCAATCGATTGAATGACAATTGGTGTATTCAAAAAGAAAATTAATTTTTTTAAATATGAGTGTCAAAACTTAAATTTTATACTTGATCTACAATGACACTTAATTACCTTGGATAGATTTAATCTTTGAAATTACATTTTGTGTTGGGATAAAGAATTCTAATAAGAAATTTTGTACATAAGAAGGATTTTTTTTTTTTTTTTGAAAAAGTAGGATAGAAGGAATTTTAATGTTTTTTTAAACTAATTATTTTTCTAGATAATCTTGTTTGTACTAATTAATTTCTTTTCTAGCCGACCTTTCGTAGTTAAACCATACACTTCGGTCCTCCTAAAAAAATAAAAAGGTCATGTAGAAGAGGATTTTGTACATAGATAATCTTGTTTGTACTAATTAATTTCTTTTCTAGCCGACCTTTCGTAGTTAAACCATACACTTCGGTCCCCCTAAAAAAATAAAAAGGTGATGTAGAAGAGGATTTTGAAATTAATTTCTTCAAATAAAATTTCCCCCTTAAAATCTTTCAGCCAATTAAACCATTTTGGAATCCCATATATTGTTATCACTAATAGTGTGTTTATTAATTGATTTTATCATTTTATAGCTTTTTTTCTTTAAACATATAGTTATTAAATTGTTTGGAAACATCAACTTTTAGATTGATTTTAAACTTATATCAACTATTTTTTCAATTATTAGTTAACAACTACAATTATCAACTATTACTAACAATCAAAGTAAACAACACTTAAGCAACCGCAAATGAAGACTAACTGGATGAAGGTTGCGTTTGAGCCCATCTATATGTCAAGCAAAGGTTCGTCTTTGATCTATAACTTAATTAAAAATTTTCAATTAGTGAATACTAATTTGACAAAGGTTGCATTTAATATTACTTTCACACAACACATTTCTATGTAGAATAGTACTAAAAATATAAGTTTATTATACTCAAATTAACAAGGTTAAAACTCCTTTTTGATCCTTCTACTTTAACAAAAAAATTTATTTTTTGGATTATGATTGATGCACACCCGGATCCAACACCCGGGTGTGCACCCCCCACATAAAAAAAAAAACAATGGACCGGGTGATGGGCATTTTTTTTTTATATGATATGTGCACACCCAGGTGTTGGATCCGGGTGTGCATACATCATTTTCCTTATTTTTTAGTTCATCTACTTAAAAAAGTCCTTTTTTGGTCCTTAAAATTTAAAATCTAACCCTTTTTACTCTCCTTTTTATTTTTTTGCATAAATCTCATGTTAGATAACAAAAATTCTAAAATAAATGGACTAAAAAGGGACTTTTTTAAAGTAGAAGGGTCAAAAAGAAGCTTTGTTTTAGTCCTTTTTTAGTTCCTTTATTTTAGAATTTCCGTTATCTAAAATGCCACATATGAAAAAAAGTAACAAAGGGACTAAAAAAGAGTCAGATTTTAAACTTTATAGACCAAAAAATGGGTTTTTTAAGTTGAGGAATTGAGAAAGAGCTTTTTGTTAAAGCAGGGAGACCAGAGCTTTTTGTTAAAGCAGGGAGACTAAAATGAGAATTTAACCAATTAACAAAAATGCTATAGTTTATAATATGATTTTTTGTTATATAATTAATTTTTTATGTAAAAGTTTATTTATGATATTATATATATCTATTTGTTTAATAACACATTTTATTTTATTTAATACCACGAAGAATTGTAAATATATAATTTTATGTGGTATTATAATTATAGTATTGCAGTTAATTAATCTTAATTAATATTTTATATATTTTAATAATTAAACAAATATATAAAAAAAAATTTTAAAAATTAATTAACACTAACATAATTTTTATAACTTTACAACGCACTAAACCTAACAATTACAACACTACATAGTAATTTCAAATGCAGTATAAGGAGGAGATCATGGTAGTTAATGGATGAATAATAACTTTTCTAACAAATAAATCATAGCTTTGAAGACAAACCGGCGAAGTAAATTATTTACCCTATATGTGAAGTATGAACTGATTGTCCCAGTTCACTGTAATCTTAATTTCCGGAAAATTGACAACTCTTCCAGCGTCTTTGGAGCTCCAGTGGGTATATATTTATATATAATTATATTTAATTCTTGCTAAAGGACAAAAAAAAAAAAATTCTGCATACCAAAGAGAATAGAAGTTGTAACAGCTGTATGAGATTTAATTACTGGTATTTATAGCCATTGCATGTTAAGCTAATTAATAATGACAAAGACTGTTTTGGATTCCTTGGGCGTAGATCGAGTTGAAAAACAGGGGCAGAGCAAATTTTCTAAATTTAAAAATTAAGGGCAAATGAATTATGGATCAACATGCTGAAAGAGAGATACTAACAATTGATTATGTTTTGCTTAATTTAATGCGCATTTTTATTACGATTATTGTGATTAATATTCCTGGGATCTGAGGCAAGTACGTATTAGCCACATGCGTGCTCTTGAGAAAGTAGTGTATTATAGAAATGGGTTTCTTGAGAAAGCAGTATATTATAGAAATGGGTTTGAATAATGTATACTGTAAGAGTATAGCTTAAGGTATATTAATTATATTTTTAATATGTGTTTTAAAAGGTATAAATTAAGAAAAATTTAATGAAAAAAATGTAAAATTAATGTACTGTAAAACCATATAAAAATTAATACTCTATCTCTTTGAAAGTATAAGTCAGTGAATTCTTTTACACATATATTAATGTAGTACTCATAAATATATAATTATTTTTTCTAATATATAAATGATAATTAAATTTTTTTATGCATCATTTTTATTGAATAATTTTATTTGATTAAAAAAATTTAATTATTATTTATATATTATAAAAAAAAATCTAAAAATACACTTTAGAAAAAGGTCAAATGGTTTATATTTTTAACCGAGAGGGTAGAAAACAATGTGACATTTATGACTTCATTGACAACAAAATAGCAGTTTTTATTGGGGAGATTTGATTGGCCAGGGTCCGCCAATTAAGTCAAACTCATGCACTTTCGATGCAATGTAATTTTGATTAGGATACTAGATTTATAACCTTAAGGGTTAACTACAATAATAAGTAAGTATTATTTTATAAGTTAAGTTTAAAATTTGAATCTTGAATTTAACACTTAAAAAAATTAATTTATTTTTAAAATATCAAGTCAATGTGCAAAGTTTATTTTTAAAATTGACCGAAAGAAATTAATTTTAAGGTGTGTAAAAATTGACTCATCAACATCTGACTTTAGATGAAAAAAAAAAAAGGATATTAAGCTTATAGGTATCCACATTTATACATTTATTTTTCCATTTTTGAAGTGAGATTTCACACTCACATGTGAATCCGAATCGTTCCTTTTTCTTTTTTCTTTTTTTTTAAAGAAAAATGATCATTGATCTTCTATTAATTTATAGAAATAAAAAGGGTATAATACAATTTTACCCCATTCAAAAATACCCTAACAGTCTATGTTCTGAAAAAATAACCTAAATCAAACCCCTCTATTTTCTATGATATGATCCTTGAACTCCAACAAAAGCATTTTTCATGTTTCAATACTTTCATATTCTGCAAAGAAACAACTGCATTGAGATGGCTTTGTGCAATAAAGATACACCACAAAAGCCTTACAAATTTACCTCATTTGGAGGTACCCTAACAGTCTATATTCTGAACAAGTATCCTAAATCAAGCCCTCTATTTTGCCACAATATGGTCTTGAACTCCAACAAAAGCATTTTTCATGTTTTCATATCTCTATATTTTGCAAAGAATGAACTGCACTAAGATGGCCTTTTACAATGAAGATCCACCTTGAAAGTGCTTATAAACTTTACAAAACTCATATTCATTCTCCAACACATCCAAAGAAACATGAACCACTCCGATGCTCAACCCTCCACACAAAATCTCATAAATGATCCCAATCAACCCTAACCAAAAATGACCATCATCCCAACCTTCCTAAGTGACAATGGTGCCAAACCATCTCTTGCAATCCTCCAATAGTATCAGTGGTTTTGTTACAAACCATCATCCTCTCATTAACACACCAAAACCATAGCCCACTATCAAGTTGTGACACCATGCTGTAGTAGCAAATCAATTAACATCTAAGCACACCATTGCCTACCCAACAAACGAAAACCCCTAGTCGTAACCTAACCACAAACCTCTATAACTCACACCAGTCACTAAATCCATTGCCTTCACCCATTGTCAAGCACTAGTTACCCCTAGTACTTGTGCCCTTTGTTACTGAAAACAAAACCCCTATTCAATGTTGTAACCAAAAGTTTTTTTTAGGGGGGACCAAATAATTAAAAAAAAAAGAAGAAGATATGTGCATCTTTGTGTTAATTAAAAGGTCAATGTAAAGGAAAATTTTAATAAAAAAATTATTTTAAATTAAGATTTATTAGTCTTTATTTATATATAAACTAATATTAATTGATGGTATGGTGTTATATACATGACATCAATTGAAAGATAAAATAAACATATATTATAAATAGAAAAACACTAATAAATAAAAAAACAAAAGTTGAAGAGTATTAATGAATAAAAAAGGGATATTAATAAACAACTATTTTATAAAATGATGATATTATTGTTTATTTGTTAACATATTTTATTTTGTCTTTATTTTCCTCATTTTTCTCATAATCACTAAAACTAATCTTAACGAAAAGTTTAAAAAATAATTAAAATATATGAAATAAAAAGGGATTGAAATAATAAAAAAATATAACTTAAAGAACCAAAATTTTATTTTTTTAAAAATTTAGGGGGGCCTATGCCCCTTAGGCCCTCCTTTGTCTCTACTAATGCCCCCAGTGCCACTATCTACAATTGAAGTGGGCAAGCACTAGATACCATGAAAATCTATTGCCCTTTATCACAGAACACAACCTCAAAACCCCACTACCTATAGCCACTAGACACTTTGTTGATGTCTTCTTCACTAAAGTGAGCTTTTATTCATTAATGCTAAGTTGTTTCTCAAACCTCGTACCCTCTGCCAATAAAACTAAGATAGAAAAAGGATGAGAAATAAGATGAAACCCTTATATAATCAATATGAAGGGTTGAACTCTCACCTCATCTAGAACCTTTGTTGCCAAAGAGATTTTTTGAAAAGTTTTTTAATCCTAATAATTTTAATATAATTTTTTTTGAAAAGCAACATTAATTTTATTGAATATTAGAGTACAAGGGATACTCTGAACCCATTACAAGCGTTTTAGCTTTTAGCCGACATAGGGCTCACCCAATTGTATTAGTCAACCAAAAAGAAATGGAGCCTTTCTCTAAAAGTTACGCAAATTGTTTGCTTGTTGGCCATTTCTTAATTTTCCTTCTGCTAGTGTGATTGACATTCAAATAGCTTGTAGGATTTTGGATCCAATCTGATAAGGAGAAGAAACAGTCGCCCCTCTTGCACTTTATCCAACTGAAGGCCCTGAGTTGTACCAGCTCAAATATCCTTCCTCAGTCCGCCTCTTCTCCTTTGAATAATTTCTCATTTCTAGCCAACCATGTTGTCCATATCATTGCAAACCATATACATTCCCATCCCTCCTTCTCCCCCTCTATTTTCAGCATATTGGAGTGTTGTTCAAAAAATCTCCAGCAATCTCTGTTAGTAATTGTTCTAACTCCCCACCATTTGTAACATGCTGACCACAATTCATGTGCTAATTTGCATTGAATGAAAAGATGGCTGGAGTCCTTTTCCCCTGCACCACAAAATTCACATTTGCGCTCGTCAATGTCTTGTAAAATACCTCTTTTCAGCAGATTGACCTTAGTTGGGATTTTATCTTGTAGCATTTTCCAAGAGAACACTGAAATTTTACTAGGTATGAGTGGCTTCCATGCTTTTTGTAGAACCGAACTCTGCTGTCTGCTTTCTTGCTCTATTGTAAGTGCTTGGTATGTTGAATTTGTTGTCTAGCTTCCATCTTTATTGTAGATCCATATCCTTTTATCTGGTTTTCCTTTTACTATTGTTATCTCTTTTATCTCCTTTTGGAGCTCTAATTCTTGATGTTTTTCCCAGTTAAACAAGTTCCGTCTCCACTATAGACGCCACTTCCAAGAGTCATTATGCCAACCTCCCATTTGTGAGATCTTATCGTCCTTCTCTGCAGATAACAAGTCTAGGATATTTGTTAGCTAAACACCCATCCCCACACCACTTGTCCCACCAAAAACTAATGTTTACCCCTTCCCTTACTTTTAGTTCCAACCCATCCACTAGCCATCCCCTTTTTTCCTCATCAATTTCATTCAATCTGCTTCTTGTATAAAGTTATCAAACTCTCTCATCTCATTAGTAATGCCTCTGCTTCCCTTTTTCTCCTCTTCCTTTCTTACCGCATTCAAATCTCTCGCAATACACCAATTGCTCTCCCTTGTTAATATCAGGTGTTTTTAGCTCTGCCCACATAACTCTCTTCCCTGGTAAATGGCACATGGAGTACACATTTAAGATAGAAACCACAACCCCCTCAAGACCTCATACCCTTTCTATTCTTATAAAATTCTCACCCTCTATAGCTCTGGTCATTGTGAGAGATTTTGACTTTCATAAACAGAGTAGACCTCCAGACATTCCACATGCATCCTTTACTACCCATTCAAAGTTGTCTAAACCCCACACCATTTTACATGTTTTTCTATCCATCCCTATCATCTTTGCTTCTTGTATAGCTAAAAAATCCACTTTTTCTCTACTCATTAATTCTCTTAACTGTCTTTTCTTTCCAGCACCACCTAAACCCTTAATGTTAAAAGACAAGATATTCATGGTTTTGTGTTACTAACCTTCCATTTTTTCCCCAAGTCCTTTGAGCACTCCGTTTCCTTTGCCCTTCTGTCTCGCATCTCCATCTCCTCAAGATTGGTGATGATTGGCCCTTCGTTCCTAGCAACAACCCTAATTTTTTTGCAAAATCCCATAAATCTTTTACAATTCTCCGATTGGGATGTTCCTCCAACAATCTATTGCAATTCTGTATACCACTATCTCCCACATAACCCCTTGCAATTGAGTTACTTATTCCTGCTAAAAACCTCAAAATTCCTTCTCTCTATGCTTCCTTCGCTCTTTCTCTGGCTCTATTCTTCTTTCTCTGGCTCTGTTCTTCTTTCTCTGATTCATTAATCATTGGAGAGTTGCTCGATACACAGATTTGCACAATTTTGCTCTCTTTTTACTCCTTTTTTGCTGGCTTTGTTTCTTGCTACTATCCACCCTTTTTTGCTTCCTTCTTTGCTTTCTAGATCTGCCCAGAACTTTTTGTTGTTTCTCGGCAGATCCCCTATTTTGCTTTCCTTTCTTTCTATTGCAGATTCTGCATTTCAAATTTATGTTCAATCCTAGACTCATTTTTTGTTCTTTTGTTGTAGTCTTTCGGTTCACCAATCCAGTTGTCTTTCACTTCTCCCCTTTTACCTTTATGGGCTTGGCGTCGGGGCTCTAAAATGCGCTTATCCTGCAAGCCTAAGTCATTACCAGCCGAACTTTCTATAGGGTCTGTGGTCATCTCTTTTTGTGGTCTATTTTCATATAACCTAACCTTTATTCTGCCTCCCAAATCACTAGCTTCTAGAGACATATCAAAACTATTAACTACTACCTCTACTGATTCTTCTTCTCCCAACCGACTATAGGGAAAGTTGTCCACTAGTTTGTATCCTTTCACAGCACATCCTTCTTCTTCAAATTCAAATTCTACCTCGTTTTGTGGGATGGCAATCGATCGTTTATCAATTTGACTTAATTCCCTATTTTCTCCTTCTTCTCCTTCTTCACCGGCGGGCGGTTCCAAGTTAGCATCCCAGTCATCTTCTTCACGTTGGATCTCCAATTCATTGCAATCCGACCATAATTCTTCATTATCTGAATCAATGTTGAAATTTGGCATGAAATCATATCTCATTGAGAACAAACTATTTGTCATGTTCGCTAAATATTTATGAAGCATTGGTCTAGCTAGTCCGTAGTCCCCTATACTAACTCTTTTAGTTCCTCCTTTATCATCACAGTCTATTAATACCAGCTCCCCCCCTAGCTCGGAGTCGACATGAGAAATAACCTTCCATGTAAAGCTTTTCTTGTAGATTCGAGGTAATTTCTATAAAGCGGGCTATTCCAACATAACATCCACGTAGCCACTCATAGTCTTTTTCCTTGACATTGTACTCAATACCTGACCACTCCACATCTTTGTTCTTCCTTCTCCATGTCTGTCATTGTTGAGGTTGCTTGTGTACCTTTATTCTTCTATCATCTTTATAAACGCAAGTTGGCCTTTTCTCCATTGGATAGTCCTCTGATCTCCAAGAATTCTTTTCATGCTGTCTTCTGACTGCATCAGCATAAGTTTTCCCATGTACAACTGAGTTTGTGTTTGTAATTCTCCTAATCTCCCTAGACTCAGTTTCCTCCACTGGATATTTGGCTAAATTTACCCAAATTTTGTGACTTTCGATCTGAATTTGATCTAGTTGGTTCTCTATGGCCCTTGCATTCTCTTCCTCTAGGAACCTAATGAACCTGAATCTCCTACCATTTTTGCTTCTTCTCTGAGGGCTATAGATAGCATACACCCTACTGAATTTCCCAAAAGTCCACCATATGTCTAAGTAGCTCCAATTGTCTGGGAAATTGGTAAAGAAGAAAACCGTAGCCTGCTTGTATAACCCCTTATCATGTCCCCAATCCATATTCATTTGCTTTTGTCTACTCTGTCCTCCATGCTTTGTGCCCTTCGTCCCCCATTGTCGCTTACTATCTCTTGGTCGTTCATACTCTTTGTTCAGTGCTTTCCGTTTAACCCATGGTTGCTATATGGTGCCTTCATCCCTGCTTCTCTCTCTACCTATTTCTCTCATTCTCACTCTCAATTAAAATGTAACGAAATTAATCTCTAATAATTTTAATATAATGATTTTGAATATTTGGGTTATTAATTTAGGGTTTCAAATGGTTAATGACTTAATTTGCTCTAACAGTCACTATTAGAAAATATAGCAAAACCAACAAACTTATTGTTGACAGCCAATTTTCTGTCAATTATAAAGATAGAATCAACAAAAAAAGTTGTCAATTATACTATGTCGATTATGTTTCATTTTTTAGTTATTATCAACCATCAATATAATCAACAAAAAAGTTGTCGATTATATCTTTATAATAGACAAAAAATTGACTATCGATTAAATATAATTGATAGCTTTTGGTTGTCAATTATAGTTAAATATTGACTATAATTAACATAATTGGTTGTTGATTATATTGTTAAATGACATTGTTTGTGGTTAATAGTCCCAATGAACAGGTATAGTTGATAGCCTTGGTTGTTGATTATACTTGTTCATTAACCCCTTTCCATTTTCCTTTCTTCCCTATTTCTTCTTTTCCTTTCCCAATTGATCTGGTGTCTTTTCTAGCGAGTTGCATGCCCTGTTAGTTGTCACCATTCGTGGTTACTTGAGTAGCTCATTTGCGTGCCCTCAAGTTTCTGAATCTCTATTTCGATGATGATAGAATTGCTCCTCTCTCCCCTTATTTCTAGTTTTTTTTTTTTTTTTTTTGGGTTTCCTTGGATTTATACTTGCCATTCCTATTTCTTCTTGTATTTACATTGGCTGTTGATTATAGTGGTTTAATCAATAGAAAATATTTTTGTTAATTATATTTATTCTCATTTTTTTAGTAGTAATAGTTGTCGATTATCTTTCTCAGTTATAAGTACAATCGACAGAATTTTCTATTAGTTATACTATGTTCTCTAGTAGTGAGTTAGGGAGCTTAATTGAAATTCATATTATTGTTGTTGTTTTTGTTGTTATTTGAGAGGGAAGAGGATGGCTACTAAAACCCTTGAATGTTAAAACAGCCATATAAGATAAAAACTATTATAATTTGTTTAGTTCAAGGAGAGGGGAGGAGAGAAATTTTTTTATTTCAATAACAAAATGGAGTGGAAGGGAGGGGAGGGGGAGGGAAATGAAAGAGACATAATTGTTTCTTTCCCCTCATCTCTCTTTTGTTTTTTTCAAACTAAAAAAAGAGTAAAAGTCATTATGAAAGTATATTTTATTTTTACATATCAAATAAAAGAAATTATTTGAACTATATTAAATTGTCAAAGCAATGAGTTTGTAAGTACAAAAAACCTAATATCTTTTTTCTCCAACTAATTATAAGTAATAAGTAATCTAATTCCAAAGCTTCCTTCTCTCCCACCTACCTCCTTCGAGTTGTGAAGCATCAAGCTGAGCAAATTTTAGATGTATAAAGCAATAGTTATTAGAGTAATAATTCACATGTTAGGAGGATTTAAGAGAAGTGTAAAGAATTTTACATTGAAGAATATAAAGCGAAAGAGTTGAATATATATATATATATATATATGGAGGCTGATGAACTTGATACGCCTTTCTTTTGAGTTCAAGATGGCTCTTTTTATATGTGTTCATACTTTTTCATGCATGCGCTAATGAGCCAACAGTGTGATAGGTGATCAAATTTAAGTTTGGTTGAGATTGTGAGTATGGTGAAGTCCGTAAAGATTAACTAACTACTCTACAGAAGTCCCATGGAAGAGTTAACATTGATGTAAGGGTAACAAAGAATTGGCCAGAGGATTAATCTCATGTTCAAAGATTACGCCTTTACTTACACTCATCAAGGAGCAAACCAAAGACTCATAAGTGAATAGAGGAGAGTGTTACAATAAAAGTTCATATGTGGTTTGGACTTTAAAAAATGTAAAAAAGGTACATTAGTTCATGTACTGTTCGAGCTACTTGAAATCTACCCCTTAACTTTCTTTGAAATTTTTTAACCTCCAAACCTTAATAGTAAAATAAAACAACCCACATACTTTTCAATTAAAATAAATAAGTCCAAAGTTAACAAATGATGTCATGCCATGTCACATTTTTGTGAAATCTATTTTAAGTCCATTATATTATTAAATAAATTAATTAATGTACTTTTTGAGCTACTTGAAATTCACCTTTTTACTTTTTTTTTTTTTGAAAAATTTCGACCCATGTAATTTTATGTTGAAATAAATCAATCCATGTACTTTCCTATTAAAATAAATCAACCCAAATTGAATAGATGACATCATGCCATGCCACATTTGTGTGAAATCCATTTCAGGCCCATTATGTCTTGATAATTTAGCACGTATGGGTCTCATTTTTTGTGTGATGGATTATTTTACATATGGTAGTGACACGACAAAACAAATATATTCTTTTAATCTCTTTTTTCAATGATAAAAGTACCCTTTTATTCTCATTCATGATCATTTTTTTGGGACCTAGGGTTTGATTTAGTCATCCATGTTGTTGTTTTCGCAAACCCTAAATCTCTTCCTTTACATCCCGAGAACTAGGTGCCACTGTATCTAGTGAGAGTTCCACTAAGGCTCTAGATTATGCTATTTTAGCTACCAAAACCTTCAAGAGGTGCCAACTCGAAGCCTAACCCAACTTAAATCTCGTCATGAGATTGAACATACTCGTTGTTATTTACTATAGCCTGAAGAGGTTTGATGAGGCTGTGCCAATTTTGAAATGAGTAATTCAAGTATCTAACATCACTCAAAACCAATGTTTAGTTAAAATGATTGTGAATGAGAAGAAGAAGATGCCATTAGAAAAGTATAGCCAAACTTGAAACCCTAAATCCCAAATTTGCAATTCAAAAACAAAGGAAAGAAAGGTATTTTTGTCATTACATAAAGAGATTGAAAGAATGGATTTTTATTGCTATCAACATATGTCGAATTGGGGTTAAAAATAATCCATCTCACAAAAAATTAGACCCATGCATGCCAAATCATCAAGACATAATGGGTTTGAAATGGATTTCATAAAAGTTTAAGCTGATTTGTTTCAATTAAAAGGTATGAAGGTTAAAATTTTCCAAAAAAAAAGTAGAGGGGTGGATTTCAAGTAACTTGAAAAGTATGTGGGTTGATTTATTTCATGATATAATGGACTTGAAATGGATTTTACAGAAATGTGATGTGGCATGACGTCATTTGTTAACTTTGAGCTTATTTATTTCAATCGAAAAATATGCGAGTTGATTTATTTCAATATTAAAATTTGGGGGTTAAAAAATTTCAAAAAAAAATTGAGCAGTGAATTTCAAGTAGTTCAAAAGGTACATGAACTAATATACACTTTTCGCCATTAATATATATACAGAGAGAGAGAGGAGGGATCCATTCACACACGTCATACACATTACACTTACGCAAATTCTCAATCATTTATCTATTTACTTTCAATGGTTGAGATTTATCACAATTTTTTAGGTGAAAAAGATAATTATATTTAATAAATGTGAATAAATTTCAACCATTAAAAGTGGAAAGATGAATGGTTGAGATTTTGTGTAAGTGTACTATGTAAAAGTTATATATAAGTGAGTTCTTACTATGTATATATTAGTGTTTATCAACCAAAACTTTAAAAATTACAAAGAAAAATACCACAAAACTACACCAATTCAATAAAACAACATTAGAAAATATCAAAACAATCTCATCTCTGCTTTAAAAATAAGCTACTTATTTTTTTTCAAATAGGAATTTATTGAAATGATGTAGTTTTAGGGTATTTTTCCTTCTAATTTTTTAAAGATTTAGCAGACAACACTTTTGACAGATATATGAGAAAAGTGCCCATTTGCTTACCTCATAAAAATTAGTAGGAAAATCACATTAAAACTCATCATTTAAATAAATTTTGATTTAAAAAATTGAAATATCTTTTCTTTAAAAACATGAATTAGATTGTTTTTTTATCTTTTCTTGTGGTGTATTATTGAAGGAAAATGATTGGTACACCCTCGGTTCAACACATTTTTTGATACACTTTGAATTTAGTCATTAAAAATATAACATAAATACAGTCAATTTCCAATTCAACCGGTTCTTGTATTTTGTATGTATGATTATGTTATTAAACTTGTCTGTCTTTAATTTTAGACTAAAAAATAGTGATTTTTTAATGAGTATGTCACACAATGTGTTGAATCGGAGTGTGTACCAATCACTATCCATTATTGTAGCAACGTCCTAATCTTTCATTTAGACAAGAAAATAATAGATATTATCCAAACTTTTCATTTAGATGATAAATGGTCCCTAATCTTTTCAAAATCACCAATCCTAATCCAATTAGTTATTTTCATTAAGTTGCTAACAAAAATCTTAATTCAAATTTTATGGACCCATCCAAATCCCATAAAATTTCAAAGCCTAACCTATATACCATTATATAGTTATTAAAAATAATTCTTGAAAGAAGTATTATGTTAAATTAGAGGTATTCGTACTCTCATGCATGTACTCCAACACATATACTCACGCATATGATTCTGAACTTCAAATTAAAAATATAAAATAAAAATATCCAAGTCTTTTCTTTGACTCAACTATTTAAACAAGGAGATTCAGTTAGGATTTCATATCCAAGTCAAGCATGCCTCAGGTTCTAACTTCCTCCAATCATATCCATTAACACTTTAATTGATTAATATTAGAAGGCATTAAATTTGAAATTTGATAAGCAATGGGGGATTCGTTTGGAGGCATAAATTAAATGTGTGGGTATGTAAATTAAGGGAAATGATTTTAGGACAACCTTTTTATACCACATTTTGGTATAACCTAACATATTATTTAAATGATTGGTCTTTTTTATTCATGTGGAACTTATAGAATTGAATATATCTATTTATTTAATAACGTGTGGAAGTTGTATCAAATGACAATATAAAAAAATTGTCCCTGTAGCACCGCCCGTAGATTAATCTCTTTTTGAATTTGGAAGAGGCAATTTAGGTTATAGACTTCTTATAAGGATGATTGAGCAAATACTGACAGAGATTGTGCCTCTAGGGAGCCTCCAAAGTGAATTACATTGTCAAAGGATCCAAGTTATGATCATTACAATATCGTCGGAGTTTGATTCACGTGTAATGTTCTCTTATAAATCAAATCTCACTACATCGAGGAGTTTTATTGACCTTTAGTGGGAAACAAGAAAGAAATTATAAAAGAAAAGAAAAAGGAAATTCATGTGATGCCACAAAGGATCCAACTGGCGGAAAATAAAACCAGATTTAAATCTCAATTCCTTGTCGATGCACATATGTCATTTTCCTAGTCAAATCATAATTCTTTTAATAGTGCACACCAAGTATGTGATAAAATGTAAGTAAAATTTTATTAGTTTTATAAGGTAGTATTCTATTGTTTGGGTTGTATATATTAAAAATTAAAAATAATTATTTCAAATTAAGGAGCTTTGTAATATAGCTTACAACATCCCTTATACTCTAAAAAATTATTGTTAGAACATAGAATATGGGAAATTGTTGCTGACAATGAAAAAAGCACTCCAGCGGCCGGTCCCATCAGCTGAAGCAGCATTCGCATGCCTTTACTTGTTAAAATTTCATTTTTAATTTGCATGATTTAATTTTTCATAATCTGAGTAGCATGTGAGTACCATGATTGAGATAAACATTTTAATGCAAGAATTAAGTATCAAAATATGCAATTAATAAAACTATCGATAATTGTTCATTTTTCTTAATTTTTTTTTTAGGTCAATGATAGTTGTTAAAATTAAGTGGTTTTTTTTTTCCCCCTTCCCGGCTGGATTTTTAAATTTAATTAGTTGCTTCTCCAACTGCTTACGTGGTAATCACATGCCCTCAGTATATATAATCCCGAATTTGAACTGCAAAGAAGTCTTCTCTTAGGGGAATTTTTAGTAATTTTTTAGCAGATGTGTGATAATTTTAAAATAGCAATAGTACAATATGTATAGATATAATGGATCCTTCTGACTTCTCCTCTTCATTTACTATATTTTCCCTATATGTCTCTAACTAGGTATCAATTTTTCTTTTTTTTTAATGAAAAAAATACAAGTTGACTTAAATTTTATCAATCATTTAATTAAAACATTCTATGTGACATTGAAGTTGAAAATAAAGTTTCATTTCATAATTTTCTATACAAATTAATGGTAAAAACATGTAATAAATACACCCTTAACATGTTCCTTTAGCGTAGAGGTTAAAGAACCCCTTCTTAATTTTTTTTCTTATGGTAAACCCTTCTTAATTAATTGAAACTAAAATTATATAATTAGATTACTGATTATGACACTACTTGATTCAATTAACTATACAACACACTCATTAAAAATTCATTATTTTCTAGTTTGAAATTAAAGACAAACAAATTTAAAAATGCAATTATATATACCACATGTAGGAATCAGCTAAATATATTGGACTTATATTATATTTTAGTGACTGAATCAAGTAAGTGTTGAAAGGTGTGTTGAATTGAAGGGTCTATTAATCATTTTCTATATATATAATTAATGTCATCTTCTCAAAGTTAAACCACAACAATTTGCATGTTCAATTGTTTTTCTTAACCCTATGTTCGGGTTGAGGGAAAGGGAGGGGAGGGAAAATTTTCCATTCCATTCTCGTCCCCTTCAATTTTTTTTATAACCAAATAAAGAATTTTTTTTCTTCTTCCTTCCCCTCCCCTCTATCACCCTCAATCCAAACATACAATAAGCGTGGGTAATGGTTCGATTCAGTTAGAAATGAAACCAAGATGTTGGTTTTGTCCAATTAATTTTTCCCAAATGCCCCACCAAAATTGCTCTTGATTTTTTATTTGACTACCAAATTTGTAGGTTTGATGCTTATCAGTTTTTTCGATTTGATTTTGGTTGTTGAGTTTTGTGCCCAACTCTTGTTTACCCTCTAAATCGCTTTAATTCAATGGTCGTGAACCAAGATTAGTTTGCAACGCCACCTGTTGTAGTAGGTCCTTGAAATATAAGCCTATGGTGATCCATAACTAGGGTTGCTTTCTCTCATCTCGTCTTTTCTGGCATCAATGGGTTCGTTCCTCGATGACAATTTCCGATTCTAATTTTTCAATTTGTTTTGATTTGCCATAATTATGGGTATTTTAGTGAGCATGATGGATGGTAGCAAAAGAAAGGGTGATGTGATGAGGAATAATGAGGCACGGTGGTGTCAAGGTGTGGAATGGAGGGTTATTGTGTGGCTCAAAGTTGGTATTAAAGGTGGGAAAGCAATTCCAAGGAGAGAAGAGGCAATGGAAAGGGTGCATTTGGAAACTAGATTGGTAGTTGAGAATGCTTCTTATGGTGCTATGGTGACATTTATGGAGGCGTGAAAATTATTAAAGGAAGGAGATGGAAAGAAGTATTGTTGAAAGGCAGCCCCCTCATCTTCATTAGGGTTTGTAGTTTGATCCCCTTCTTATTTTCAATGTCTTAGCAATTTGGTCCCTAGATTTAAATTGTTTCAATTTCAGTTTGTCTCTTTTTCTAAGTTGGTCAAGGGTTATCTAGTTGTCCTTGAGCTCTGCCAACCAGAGTTGATAGACTCCATAAGTTGCGAAAGTAAGATATATAATAATTCTATTGCATTTGGGTCCTCCAATTTTTGCCTCCAATAGGAGTTTTCTTGGGCTAGTTAGGCTATGGTCTAGTTGTGGCATCCTAATGCCAATGCTCGAATGTCTAGGGCACATGAGAGCTTACCATAGTTATTTTTGAGGATTTGACTTGCTTACCAATGTGGTATTTCGCTTGTGGGGAGACGATAATATTGATTGGTTGTTCATTATTTCATAGGGACTCGATGATCCCTTGTATTATAACTTTGTGTCTGGTTTCAATTGTAGGCTTTACAAGTCTTTTCACAATTTTTATTGAATGAAATGCCATTTTCTATAAAAAAAAAATTCTCCCTAACTTAATTAACAATTTAGGAATAATTTCTTTTTTATAAATTTATAGTTCAAGATGCAAAATTCAAAAAAAAGGAAAATAATCACTTAAGACTTGGAAAATAATTGAGAGACAATATTTTTGTATAATTTTTTCATACAATTTTACATATTATTTAATAATTGTTCCTTTTCACTCTAATGGGATCGGTAATATTATATATATATATACTCATTTAATAATTTATAAAAGTTATCCATATGTTATTAAACTTATAACAGCCATTTATATATTTTCAAAAAAAAATTAAAATTAAAGATTTTATAACATTTTGTAGTTTTAAAATATAGAGTAGTATCTTTTTGCCTATTAAAAAAAAATACTAGTTCTGACAAAAAAAAATATTAGTATATCTCTTTATTGTCAAAAGCAAATTTATAATGAGGAGGCTACTTAATGCCATGTGAACATATCATTTTATTAGTGTATTTTATTAAGTTAGGATCCGCTTAATTAAGATTCTGGGGTTGGACATTTTTTATTTGGTGGGTTTTCATTGACTGCTGATTTTGAATTTTTATAAAATAGGATGAGATATTATAGTTCAAAATACAAATACGTATGTACATGTGAAGCTCAATTATCATGATCATTAATATATATAAGTTATAAAACATCTCATTAGAGGTATATGTAATGTGGAAACGATTAGAGTAGTTAGGGTCAAAGTTAATACACCAAGGAGGAGGCTTTTTAGAATTTATTGTATATAAATATAGTTACGTTTCTTCTACAGGCTAAGCTTTATGATTTTTAATCAGTAGGACTCGTTATTTGAGTAGCAGTGATGAAGAGAACAGCAGACTCTTAATTAAAGTGTTCTTATACAGAACTCGTGGTGGATCATCAGGTACACTACTTATTTTTAGTATGAGAAATGATTTGAACACCCTTACATTTAATACACAGGTTGAGATTTAGCTGAATCAATTATTAAAATATAATATAAGTGTACTTAGTTTAGTCAAGAATTTTTTCATATTATCAATAATTTAAATAAATTAGTAGTAATTTTTTTTTCTGTTGAAAGTAAGAGCTTCTGAATTTGAATCACATGGTGTGCGGGTGAGGTGAAATAAGGAATGTGAGATGATTATCTCTCACTATGCAACCAAGATATATATATATATATATAAAGAATTCTCCCATATTCAATGTATGACTATTTTTTTTTTTTTTAAGTTTTACTATCTTTAAATTCAAATTGAAAAATAATAATTTTTTTATGAGTATATTGTAAAATATATTAAATCAAATGATATATATCACTGTACTTTTAATATTCTAAATTTCACTGTATGGTGGTATTTAAAAAAACAATACATAACAAAAAGGTCGAACGTGATGATTGAGACATGTAAAATTTAAGATAACATGCATGGATCACACAGCAAACGAATCTTGGATTAACAAATGGACTTGTACGTGAATCTTGAAAATTTATTTTGACATACAAAAATTAAAAATTAAATCTTAAACCTACGACGAAAAATACAAATAACTTTATTGATAAATCACACAGCTGATGGTATGAATCGTGATAAAATATAAGCACGCATGAATGATCCCGTACGTCTATCCTTTAAACGCTGCCTGTCCGCTACCCAATCCCCTCACGTCAAAAGAAATAAATTTCTTAGTTACAAAACATATCTTACACCTAACATGCATAAAAAATAGATAAAAAAATCCAGATACCTTTCCCACATTTCAATTTATTGCAAAACCTCATGTATCTTGCCATCTTGCATGGACAATATATAAAATGCATGCTATGCGGCATCTTGAAGCAGCCAAGCAAACCAACGATGTAGAATAAGATTCACTTTTTTCTGTGCTGAAAAAAGAAAAGGAAAAAAAAAAAACCGTTGTAGAATACACTACAATTGTAATTGCTAACGTAAAGCACTTAAAAAATAAAGATTTTTATTGTTTTTTCACATATATGATAATATAATGATGGACCATGCGCCTGTCATTGCTAATTTTGGATTTATTAAATCAGTTTGGTATGTGATAAAACAGGCCACAGCCACTGGTTACTAACTGAAACAGTTTGGGGTTTGAACTTCATATGTATACTTGTAAAATACATGTTAGCAAACTATTTGTGAGAGAGTTTATATATACGAGATTTTTAGAGGCTATTGTTAACTTTCTCTACCCTATTTTAAGGTTTTTAACGTTAAATTGGTGTGTTGATTCTCCATCTTTAATTACTTTTTTATAACGACATTAATACATATATCGTCCAGTTTAACACACTTTATAATATATTTATTAAAAAAATTATTATTTTTAAATTTGAATTAAAGAAGATGAAAAATTTTAAAGTTATAGATTTTAATGACTAAACTAGTGGATGTTAGAGGGTGCATTGAATTATAGAGTATATCAATCATTTCCTTTTCATAAACTTGTTGCAAGGAATTGTATGTTGATTAATAATTCCCAACAATTTTATATGAGTTCAAAATTCAATGTATGATTAATTTTCTAAAAAAACCTAATGGTAGGTTTGATTTGAGGGGAGGGGACAGTGAGGGAATGGGATAGGAGGGGAGAGAAAATTTTTCTGGCAAATTATAATGTAATATTTAAAAACATTATAATTCGATTGGTCAAACAATTCCCTACGCCTCTCCATTTCCCTCAAATCAATTATACTATAAGATTAAACAGACTAATAATATAATCTAATTTAGAATCTTTTTTTTACTAATCTGTGGTAATTGTCATTAGATAGATTCAAGGTGTTATTTTAATTTCTCTTATGTCAGGGCTGTCAACAAAATAAAAACAAAAACAAAAAACAAAAATTTCCGTCATGTCAGGAGACCCCTTCGATCAGCCTCCTCACAGCATATTTTAATTTCTCTCATGTCAGGGCTGTTCAAAAAAAACCAAAAAATTGTCACACAAGCAAGGATGAAGCTAGCGATTTATTTTTTATTCCTTAAACAAAAAATGAAATATGGGGCGAGTCGTCATGGATGATTTATATAATGTGTGCAAAAATTCAAGAATTACATTCATAACTAATTTATTAGGGAAAGATTAGACAAAATTATATAATATGAAGGGGTATTCCAAGGTGCCGCAGGATTCAACCAACTTGGCATAAATTCGAATTGATTCTACGGATAAAAATTAGTTCATTATCTTATAATGGTGAATTAGTTGAAAAGCACACGTATACAAAAATTATTAGTATCTTAGAAAATTTAAATCACCAAAAAATGTTGATAGGAGCAACCATCCATATCGATATATGGCAGTTGTAATGTAGCGATCTCTTGAATAGTGGTGCCTTGAATGGTTAAGGGAAGGGACACCTGCAGATGGAAACGAAAAGACACGCAAGGATTCGCATTGTTTATGTGAAATGGCGCAGCTGCGCAGCGTGATTAGAGCGCTCTTTCTTTTCTTTTCTTTTTTTTTTTTTTTTTTAAGATTAGAGTATCTTTAGATTAATTTTTACGTATCTCGAGATTAACCTCTTTTCAGACTATCTTAAGGACATACCCTTTACATCAGCATGATGAATTTAAAAAACTTATTTGTAGAAACATAGTACTCTAATTTAATTAATCTTTTTATATATATATTTAACATAGGATATTCATGGACTAGTTTGCTCACCTTAAGACTAGTTCATTCTAGGCCGATCTTAAAGGTGCATCTCCTATATTGGTTTGGTGCATTTACTTAAGTGCTAACTTTAAGACTTAAACCTCAAACTTAATCTTAAAAAACAACACTTATTTATCAGTAAATCCAATCACTTGAGTTATAATTTCATTAATTTTCTATAATCAATTACTATATGGAATCAACGATGAAATATATATATATACACACACATCAAACCACATGAGTGTACTAAACCTTTAAAATTAACAATAGGTTCAGAATGAAAAAAATGGAGAGGAGAGGAGGGAAAAAAAGTTCTTTATTTTATTTTTTAATGCAATTTCCCTTCCTTCCATTCTCCTCAATTCAAACATATCATAACGTTGCCAGCTAGCTTTAATGGATCAAAATTATGTCTATAGATGATTCTATTTGATGGTCGGATTCATAGATATAATTAAGTAGAACACATACCAACAAATTGCACGCTATGTGGCAACTTGAAGCCGTTAAGCAAAAGTATAACGTAATTTCTGATGTAAAGCACTTGAAAAATAATGATTTCCCTTAGTTGTTAGTCAGAATTCGTGAACTTCTATTTCGAATTAGATTTGAATTTTTACGCCCACACAGTACCCCCAAAAAAAATCAACTTTTTACTGTTTATATGTGTTTATATAGTTGTAATTAAGAGTGTTTTATTTCTAAATTAATTTGTACCAAAACTTTTAAAGAACTCAGGTACAATAAATCTTAGGTCATTCTCAAAGATATATCATCATCAAATTTTACACCGTGTTTTTTTTTTTTTGGTAAAAATCAAATTTTACACCGCTTAAAAAGCCTTTGGGCATGCAAATGAGGCAAAGACTAAGGCCCCATAATTTTGGGTCATGGGTTCTGACTCTAGATGAAAATTTTCAGATTTTTTCATATTTCTATACCACATTTAATGATATTTGTGTGGTGTTCAATTTGTATGTTATGCTTGCACTCAAATCTCTATTAAAATTAAATAAAAAAAAAAAAGTCTCTATGTGCAATAAGATTAACCTTCCCAAAAGATAAGGAGTCTCCAATCAAAGTTTTAAATGGGTTTTGGCGATGATTCCCGAAGCTTGTCTCTTAATGTCATTTCCTTTCAGTTTTTATGAATTTAATGTTATTTTTTTTAGTGCCAATTACCGAAGTCCATATACTTTTATTTAATGATTACTTAAATAATCTCTCTTCCAAACTAATTGTCCTTTTTTATTTTAAATTTATTT
>BPVZ01000003.1:4189867-4202706 GCA_020521535.1 Rubroshorea leprosula | reverse complement strand
ATAAAACTCAATTAATTTTTATCAAACCCAATCTAAATTTATATTTTTATAAATTATAATATATTTATAAAAATATAAAACCCAATTTGTTTCAAATGTCTACTCTTTTTATATTGTTTTTTTTTATGAATTTTTTGAATTGTATACATTTGTTGGACTGTTGTATACATTTACTTGTTTCAAATTTCTACTCTTTTTTATTTCTTTATGTAATACATTTTTTATGGTGTTCGTGAAAATTTTGACATGCTTTTCAATACTGCAAGTTTTTATTTTTATATCATATGAATTATGTTTTATATAATATTATAAAATTTATTAACCCAACAAAAAAAAAGATTAAATCCTACAATTTTAATATATGACAGGGAATCACATACCTGTGGGACTTACCATTCCCCATAGAGATGGGGACAGTGAGTACTTTTTGTTCTTCGTAAAAATTTTTTATAAAGATCCTTGTACCCGTCATTTGTGGGGATGGGAAAGGGTCCCTGTGGTTGCCATCCTTATATATATATATATATATGAAAATTCAATTCATCAATTACAATTAATAGACATACATTTTGTGAAAACCTTCCACACGTTCTAAATCATGTATGGAAGAAAAAAAAAAAAAACGGTTTGCAAAATTTTTTTGGCAATCTAAAAGAATTTATGTATATTTGACCGTGAAAAGATAAGAGCAATGCCAAAAAAATATTGATACGTCTAATTTTTATACAATTTTATTTGTTCTTTTAGTCTCACAAGTTCATTTGCGTTGTTTAGGAGTAATTTTATTTGATTTTACATAGATTTCATTTTTTTTTAGATAAGAATTAAAATGAAAATCATGAATTGAGGGATTAAACTGTCAAATTCTGAAAAGATGAAGGCTGACTCATTGCCCATAAACTACTGCAGCTAATACAAAATTAAGTTTAAGATCTTGCATATTTGCGGAAAAAGGTCAAATCATTTCAGATTTTTTCCCATTGTTGCATTAACTAAACTTGAACATGCATTACCCAAGATTGAGCTACGTAAACAGCAATGGAAGAAAATATGAAATGGTTTGAGCATTTTTCTAGATGAGATCAAAATTTTCATTTGGAACAATAATATATACACTTTACAAAATTACAAACTCTATTATATATGGAAACTGCTAATGTGTAATGGAATTTATCAGTTTTAGCGGTATAAATAATAGAAATGATCAATTTTAATGATACAAGTAACGAAAATCATTAGTTTTAATGGTACAAATAATAAAAATGGTCAATATATAACTTTATAAAATATATGTACCATTTCCCTTTTCATTTATAGTTTGAGATACATTGATGAGTTGCAATATAATACAACTTGTTATATGCTCCCTCTTTCATACATAATAATCTTATTTGATTTAAAATCTATTCTAAACCAATTGTAGGTCTTTTATTTTTAAGATATATAACTATTTTTTATATTATAATTATTATTTAATTTTAATTATTTATCTTATTATCAAATTCTCTTTATTTTTATCTTTTTCTGAAAAGTAAAATAAGATTATTTTTCATTCATTTTTAATAAATTTAGTTTGATTTTTTTTAACTTTTTATACATAAATTTCAGATAAAAATTTAACATAATATATAAATGATAATTAAATTTTTTTTTTTGGATAAATAAATGTATTTAATAGGACAGGGAAAAGAAAAAAAGGTTGTCCAAGAACTAGAAATGCTGAAACTTTCCACAGCCCCTCGGCACTAACGTATTTCTCGTCGGTGCGGGAAACAGTGCCTACGTCTTCAAGAGGGACAAGTTTTGGGGATAAAATTAGGGTTTCTACAGACAGTGATTGCGTGACAATTTTGTGTGGAATACAGAGATTGGAGTGATTCGAGCAATTTAATTTGGGGGGCAGCTAGCAGCAGTCAAAGATTTCCAACAATATCATTTTTGGGGCAGATTCAATTTGCCATTTGAATAATGTCATTCGGGTATGCTCTCAGACTCTCAAATTTCTATCTTTCCATGTTGAGACAAAATGCCAGCCTAGTTTTTCAAACAGGCCCTCATTTACGATAATCTACTGAAGCTAAGACAAAAATTGCTCTTGTTTTTAAACTACTGTGGCCCGCGTTTTGTGTCACATACCTGCAAAAGTTGTGATCTTACATAATTAGTAAAATCTGTTCATTTGTTGAATAGAAGACAGCTAAGGAGACTGAGATGGTCAATTGTAGGGGTAAGTTAGGGAGAAGCATACTTACGTTGATGTGAACCTCTATTTGATTACGGTCTTCCTACGTCAAGCAGGTATGCCAATTTCCAAGTCATCTCCTTCCATCTAGACTGCTTTTGTGGCTATTATACTGCCATGATCATCTCGAACATTCAGCAATCAAGCCAGGTTGCCTTGGTTCCTGGAGTTTACTATACGTTAACGGATGGTGATAGGATGTATGGAGATGCTTTTGTTGGAAATTTTATAACTTGTAAATAACGCTTAACCTTATTTTTGTGTCAAGTTATGTGGGTTGAAATCAATGCCAATTCTTGG
This sequence comes from Rubroshorea leprosula, assembly GCA_020521535.1. Lineage (NCBI taxonomy): Eukaryota > Viridiplantae > Streptophyta > Magnoliopsida > Malvales > Dipterocarpaceae > Rubroshorea > Rubroshorea leprosula. The sequence continues at coordinate 4,200,164 of BPVZ01000003.1, read as the reverse complement.
AAGAATGCAGAAAAATAAGCCACTAAAGGCGAAGTTTTTGTGCTCTTCCGTTTCCAATTAAATTAAATGTATATCATGTAAATACAATTTTGTCTATAAAAGCTCTGCAATGTGCATGACTTTCTTGCATTAATTTCCACGAGTTCAAAACCAACATACCCAAAGAAACCATGGCTTCACTCTTAACTCACTTCTTTCTTGTAAACTTGCTTTTCTTGATGATCTCTTTCTTTCAACTTTCTTTGCCTCAGCCATTGTGTCATAGGGATGAGCGTATTGCCCTAATGCAATTCAAAGACAACTTTGTCATTGAAAGGCATGCCTCTACTAGTCCATTTGCTTATCCCAAAGTTGATCTCTGGAAATCTCAAGGGATTGATTGCTGCTCATGGGAGGGCATCTGGTGTGACCAGTATACTAGTCATGTCATAAGCCTTGATCTTAGTAGTAGTTGTCTTTTTGGTTCTATGAATTCCAATAGCACCCACTTTCACCTTAGTAATGTTGAATATCTCAACCTTGCCTTCAATGACTTCAATTACTCTAGGATACCATTTGCGTTAGGCAATCTTTCTAGGTTAGCTTATCTCAACCTCTCTAATTCTTTATTTCATGGTCAAGTACCATAGGAAATTTCAAAACTCTCTAAGTTAGCTAAGCTTGACCTGTCTTTCAATTTTGATTTTTCACATCAAGGATTGTTGGAACTCAAAAACCCTGATTTAGACAACCTAATTCATAACTTCACTAGGCTAGAATACCTAGACCTTTATTTAGTTAATGTAAAATCTCCAATTCCAAGTGCTCTTGCAAATCTGTCATCATTAACATCTCTCCATCTCATTGAATGTGGATTGTTTGGAAAGTTTCCTAGAGCTATCTTCCGGCTATCAAAACTTGAGTATCTCGATGTGGGTGACAATTGGGGTCTTATCAATAGTTTGCTTGAATTTTATTTTAGCAATGCACTTAAAGGATTATCAGTTGTTAACACTAGTTTTTTTGGTGAGTTTCCAACATCGTTTGGGCTTTTTAGCTCTTTAGAATATTTGGTAGTTGAAAATTGCAACTTTTCAGGATTATTGCCATCTTCACGTTCAAATCTCACCAAGCTCACCTACTTTGACATCCGAAATAATTCCTTCAAGGGATCAAAGGCTCCTTTTTATCAAACCTCACACAACTAACATTTGCAAGTCTTGGCTCAAATCAAATCACTTTTAGTGAGATCCCTTCTTTAGCTAGCTTGACTCATCTCCATGTGTTAGACCTTTCCTATAGCCATATATGCAGTCAATTTCCATCTTGGCTTGTGAACTTAATCCAATTGACATATTTGTCTCTTCGCTATAATATGTTAGAAGGGTCACTGCCAAGCTCAATTTCTAGACTTAAGAACCTTAAAGTATTTGATTTTTTATTTAACAACTTGAGTGGAATAATGGAGTTTCAGACGTATTTTGGGCTCAGAAATCTTAAATATTTGCTTTTATCCAATAATACTTTTTGATTGTCAACCAAAACTATTGTTAATAGCACAACTCCAAAGTTTGCATCGCTAGAACTAGGTTCATGTAATCTAAGAGAGTTCCCAGACTTCTTGCATAACCAGATCAGCTTGGTGTCCTTGATCTTTCATTCAACAATATTCATGGCCATATTCTTGAATGGTTGTTGAAAATGAGTGCACACTTGTGGTATTTGGATCTTTCTAGTAACTCTTTGACAACTTTTGAAGAATCCTCTTTTGCCATTCCTTCTAGTCTATCCTTTCTAAACCTTAGTCATAACTTTTTCACAGGGTCTCTACCCTTTCCATCAAGCTCTCAAATTCTTGTCTACACTGTGGCAAAAAATAAATTAAGTGGAGGAATCGCATCCACATTTTGCAATATGACTTCTCTAGTATTTCTTGATCTGTCTCACAATAACTTGAGTGGAATTATACCTCAATGTTTAGGCAACATTAGCAAGTCTTTATGGTTTTTGAATTTGGAAGAAAACAATTTCTATGGTTTTATTCCTGAAACTTGGGAAATTGGAAATGAACTCAAGATGATTAAATTGGGACATAATAATTTGCAAGGGGAGTTGCCAAGATCATTGTCCAATTGCAAAATATTGGAGTATCTTGATCTTGGTAACAATCAAATCAGAGACACTTTCCCTTCTTGGTTGGGAGTTCTTCCACAATTAAAGATTTTCCTTTTACGTTTTAATGGGTTCTATGGTGCAATCAGTGGTCCAAAGTTAGATCTCTTGTTTCCTAAACTTCAAATTGTTGACCTTTCTCATAATGAATTTGAGGGGACTTTGCCAATGGATTACTTTAAGATATCGAATGTCATGGAAAATCTTGATGGGGAGAGCATAGCATACTTACAAGCAGATTACAATTTCTTGCTGAATGATTTTATCATGCCTTTTCATGTTCTTTACACGATTATAATAACAAACAAAGGGGAGATGATGGATTATGCAAAGATCTTTGACCTTTTCATGGCCATTGACCTCTCTTGCAACAAATTCGAGGGAGAGATTCCACAAGTGATGGGAAATATGACAAGACTTCAACTTCTTAACCTCTCCAACAACATGCTTACTGGTCCAATCCCACCAGCCTTGGGATATTTAACAAACCTTAAAGCACTAGACCTTTCTCATAACAAGCTCACTTGAAGAATTCCTTGGCAATTGACACATCTTAATTTCCTTGAAGTCTTCTGTGTGTCTAACAATAATTTGACAGGACCTATCCCAACAAGCCAGCAATTTGATACATTTGAAAATAGCTCATTTGATGGGAATAAAGGACTTTGTGGAATAACACTGTCAAAGAAATGTGCTGAGTCGAAGTCCAAGGCTTTGCCTCTATCTTCAACCTTAGAGAAGACTTTGGATTCCAAGCTAAGTTTGGTTGGGAAATAGTGTTGTTGGGTTATGGATGTGGATTCGTTGTTGGTGTGGTCATTGGAATCATTCTTTTCACGTGAAAAACCTAAATGGTTTGTGGAGACCTTTCAAATCAAACTACCAAGAGGACAACAAAAGGGCCCATGAAAGATCAAACATGAGAATAAATTGAAGACTAACATCTATCTATATCTACCAATGTTATCATTTCATTGTACGTTTCTTTTTCCTATTTTCCTTTGTATTTTGTGAATTGCAAGTTTAGTGTAAGAACGATGAATGATGTGCAATATAATTTGAATTTGCATGAGTGAATTAGACCACTACTTCGACAGTTGATTTTCTTTTAGAAATTTTACTTCTTATATTCAACTTAATTCTTGTATATCCTTTACCTTGTCAAACTAAATGCAATTTATCATTAAAAGAATGTAAGGTGAGAAATATATTTGAAATTCAAATGATGAAAAGATAACCTAATGGAAGGAGGATTAAAAAAAAAAAAAAGAGGAGAAAATGTCATTATAAGGTCCTTCAGCTTTGGACCTAAAATTATTCTATTTACCCAACTTCTAAACTTAGCATTTTTGTCCCCAACTTGCTTATTTTTCAATCCCTCATTGTCAACTTATTTTTCCTACCCTTCGAGTTCAAGATCAACTATTTTGGTGGGAAATATTGACTTAACATCTTTGAGAGGGTGATAAATTTTGAGATAAAATATTTAGGATTTGCACAAGCAGAGTCCAGTAACAAATTTTTTGTGGCATTCAAAAATTGAGTGATTCAAGCTATTTAACTAGTGATTAGTAAGTGATTCCTATTTGTTACTTGATTAATTTGCTAAAATCAACATAAGGGATTTTTGGGTGAAGAAACAACATCTTGATGATTAAGCTTTCTAACAAATTTGAGGTTGCAATCATCAAAGATTTCCACCATGATAAGTTTTGGGGCAATAGCAAATTCAATTTGCCATTTGGATAATGTCATCTTGGTATGCTCTTAAACTCTCAAAACTCTCGAAGTTTGTATCTTTATTGGACATGTTTGAGACAAAGTGCATTAGCTCAAAGATTGAGTTATGAAAACAAAGGAAGACAATGTGAAATGAACTAATGCTCTCTCTATAATGTGGGCTTAGATTTTTCATCCATTCATAGTTTGAAATACAATCTTCATTTCACAAAAATACATCAATTGGTGCTCTTCCACCTTCCCATTTACTACATGATGACTCCATTTTCATGGCAATATATTAATTGGTGCTCTACCTTACCATTGACTAATCACATCATTGTGGCAGGACAAATTAGGGGGAAACATCTATGGCTTCTTATGTAATGAATTGGTGACCATGATCTGTCACCTAACCATTGACTAAACTCACAATCTTCAACATCACTATAACAGGATAAGGAAGGGAGAAACAAATGTACATTTGTGTTACTGATCATTTATTTGATTTCAACCTTCCATGTTAAGTAGGTATGTCCACTTTCAAGGCATTTTCTTTTATCTTTTTTGACATAAATCATCTTCCTATCTAGATTAGGTTGAAAATTGGTATCATACAAATCAAGTTGCTTCTTTCCCCTAAGTTATAACGTTTATGGATGCTAATAGAATATGTACACAGATAATTTTATAGAGATTTTCAACTTCTGTGTTTGAAATCAGTGCCCATTTCTTGGAAGTATATAGAAAAATAACACCCTTAGCAGGCCAAGGTTTTGTCAAAGAATTGGTGCCAATTTTTTAAAAGAACATAGAAAAATAACCCACTAAGGGCCAAGTTTTTGTCTTTTTTCGTTCTAATAAACTATATGTGTAGTTCAAGTGAATTTAGTTTTGTTTATAACAGCTCTTCAGTTGGATGAATCATTACCAATTTAAAACCAACATACCTAATCAAACTAAATATCTTCATCCTTAACTCACTTCTTTCTTATAAACTTGCTTTTCTTGATAGTCTCTTTCTTTCAACTATCGTTGCATCAACTATTCTATCATAATGAAAAGTGTTTTGCTATAATACAATTCAAAGACAACTCTGTCATTGTAAGGCATGCGTTGGCAAATCCATTTATTGTTGATTTCTTTTGTACAAAGAAATGGAGAGAATCTAAAAGAAGATGAAGAGAAGAATATAAACTAAAATGAAGAGGAGTATAACACTCCAACTCAAATTTTTCATTGACAAACTCTACTTTATAGAGCAAAAAACAATCTAAAAACAATTCAAAAAGTTTTTATTTTGTCTAAGCAACTTTTCTACATTAAAAAGAAATAATAAAAGTACATAAAAAACAAGTAATAGACAACAACTTTTGCTACAAGCTTGCTGTGATTTTATAGCCACTTTGCACTCTTTCATTTGCATTTGCATTAACATTTCATTTGCTATTCATTGTAGCTTCATTTCACCAACATTTGTATCTTAGCTTGGTGCACATGTTTGCTGTCATTTAATAGCTTCATTTCCATCATATTTGCAGTTAAATTGCTACCATATTTGCTATCAAATTGTAGTTTCATTTGCTGTCAATTTTCAACCTCCTTGTTGCCATTTCATGGCAGTTTCATTTCATCATTTTGTAGTTTTGAATGCCACATTTCTAATAATGTTTCCAACATTCACATCTCCTAAAGTTCATTTTCAAAAATCTCAAGGGATTGATTGTTGTTTGTAGAAGGGCATTTGGTGTGACCAGCATACTAGTCATGTCATAGGCCCTAATCTCAACAATAGTTATCTTTTTGGTCTTATCAATTCCAGAGTCTTTTTTTTTCCTTGGTCACCTTTGATACCTCAACCTTGCATTCAATGATTTCAATTTCTCAAAAATACCATCTACAATGGGAAATCTTTTCAGGATAACATATCTCAACCTCTTTAGTTCTTTCTTTACCTCAACCTTGCATTTAATGACTTCAATTTCTCAAAAATACCATATGCAGTGGGAAATCTTTCCAAGTTAACATATCTCAACCTTTCTGGTTCTTTCTTTTTATGGTCAAATTCCATAGGAAATTTCAATACTCACCCAATTAACTAAGCTTGACCTTTCTTTCAATCTTAATTATTGACATCAAGGATTGTTGGAACTCAAAAAGCCTTATTTAAATAGCCTAAGTCAAAACTTAACTAGTCTAGAATGGCTTGACCTTCTTCAGTTAGTATAGATTCTCTAATACCTAAAGCCCTAGCAAATGTGTCACCATTGATATATCTCTATCTTGGTTAAAGTGGATTGCTAGGAAACTTTCCTGCAACCATTTTTCAATTACCTAAACTTCAAATCCTTGATTTGGATAACAATTGGGAACTTAGTGGTAATTTGCCTAATTTTCACTTTCAAAGTCAGCTTAGAGTACTTGATTTTAGCAACATAAGCTTTTCTGGTAAGTTACCTATCTCAATTTGAGTGATTAGCTCTTTGGAATATTTGGATGTTAGTAGTTGTAACTTCTCAGGTTTAGTGCCACCTTCAATTTGTAATCTCATCGAGCTCCATGTCTTGGACCTCCATAATAATTTTTCAGTGAAGAAACTGTTCTTTTCTTCTCAGTCCTTACTTAACTAACTGATTTAAATCTTAGATTATATCAACTCACTTTTAGTGAGGTCCCTTCTTCTTTTGCTAGCTTGACCTTGTTGGTGTTGTTGTGTTCAAGCTGTAACATAATGGCATCAAATCAAAACAAGTGAGAATTTTACCAAAAACACAATAGCAACCACATAGAGTTGCACAAATTAGTCAATGTGTTAAGCAAAAAATTTTATTATATTAGGTAGAAATTTGTGTTTATATATTATGAGATTTCTGCTATCTAATGAAAAAAGATGAATGAAGAAAATGGGTTTTGGCCTCACCAAATGAGGTAACTCCAGGTATCTCTCTTGTTTTCCTCCAAGTCTTCACCACCAGTTTGAAGCACTTGATCTTGCTTCTTACAATCTAAGAGAATTTCCAAGCTTTTTGCATGAACAGAATCAGTTGAAACTCCTTGACTAGCCATGGCAAGATACCTAATTGGATATTGAAAATGAGTGCAAGTTTGTGGGTTGTAGATCTTTCTCATAACCTTTTGACAAGTTTTGAAGAATCCCTTTTAGTCTTTCTTTCTGTTGGTCTTTTCTATTTAGACCTTAGTTTCAACTCTCAAAGGTTCTCTACCAATCCCACCACTTTCCATCGTTTTCAACTAGTTTCTGAAAATAAATTTAGTGAGGAAATTCCACCTCAATTCTACAACATGACTTCTCCTCAAGTGCTTGATTTGTCTCAATGATTGAGTGGAGTGGTGCTAAAATGTCTTGGCAATCTCAACTCGATGGAAGTTATTTCCTTCCAAGATTACTAGCCAATTACAAAATGTTAGCTTTCTTGATCTTAGAAACAATAAGATCAAAGATACCTTCCCTTTTTGGTTGGGAACTGTTCCTAAATTGAGGATTCCCATCTTGCATTCCAATTGGTTTTATGGTGCAATTGCAGTCAACAATTCAGAGCTAAATTTCTTGTTTCCTAATCTTCGCATCATTGACCTTTCTAACAATGGATTTGTTGGCACTTTACCAACAGACTACTTCACGAGATGGAATGCCATGGTTGATTGTGATAAAGAGAGCACAATATACTTGCATGCTTATGAACACCATGCGATGGTAAATCATTATGTCATTCCTTACCAATTTCCTTTTTCAAAGACAATAACAAACCAATGTTGCAGAAAGTATCACCCAAGCACGCCAAGGCGGTGCCTTCGTGGTGGGCGGACCTCTACCGCCCACCTTGACTCATATGCAGTGAACCAAAGGCACAAAATTTCAGAAGGCGGAACACAAGAGAGGTCAGGTGCTACAAAGTGCTAAAGAGCACAATTGGTAGATTTGGGCAATGCTTAGAAACGATCAAGCGCTCTTGTGCGTCACCCAACTCTCCAACAGAATATGGTAAGGAATTTTTAATTTTTCTTTATTTTTTAACCTTGAACAAAATGGCGTCATTTTGTTCAAACCCTTTTGTTTTACTTTTATCTCTTTGTTTTTGTTGGGCATCTTTATTATTTGTAGAAAATCCCAACTTTTAATAGATTTCTATCAACAAAGGGTAGTCTGTTGATCTTCAATTATATTGGAATTGGCCAAGAAACAAGTCAAAATGATTTGGTGGAAAAAAATCAAAGCCTAACTTTCAATTTCAATTCCCCAATGTCTCCTTTATTTGTTCTTAAACCTTATTCTTTCTCTCCCACAAAGCCACTCATCTTTAAGCTTGGGATTCACTTCAACAATTCAATTCCTTTTCAACTTTGGTTCCTCCGCTTTGTTCTTTCTCTTCCACTTGTGTAAAATTCTACTTTAATTATGTATATTCAACCTTCTTTTTTCTACTCATTTTTACCCGCCTATGATCAAGCTAAATTATATAGGTTTGAATATTGTTTCTTTTTTCAATTTTCTTTGGATTTGTATCTAATTTTCTTTTATTTTATTTGGAATTATATTTAATCTTCTTTTATTTTGGACAGTATGAATTGTGAATTTGTTATTAAACTAAATATGAGTTTGGTTCTTTATTTCTTGAGTTAAATGAACCACAAATTGATTTTTTTTTTTCTATAGAAAATGGCTAGTAATAGTGGTGGTGGACCTACTAACTTGGATGGAACTACTTCAACAAGTTTAAAAAGGAAGTCAACAGAAATAAGATGGGAGTATGGACATTTTTGTGATCCAAGAGACTTGGATGTCATGAGATGCAATTTTTGTTAAAACACATACAAAGGAGGAATCAATATAGTGAAATGTCACATTGCTCATGTTAGGAAAGATGTTGCTAAATGCCAAATTGCTCTGGATAAAGCTAAAAAAAGGTATTTACAAGCATTGGAAGTGACAAAGAGATCAAAGGTGAATAAAACACTAGCTGAAGCTGAATTGATAGATCAAATTTGTTGTTTCATTAAACAATAGCAACAACAACAAGAAAGTCTCTACATTGATGCCAATAATGTTGTTCAATAGGAAACTCTTCCACCATCACAAAGTAAGTTGATAAGGAAGCTTGGTCCAATTGATAGATATGCTACCAAGAACATCAATGTAGATAAATTATTTGAGAGAAGTCTAAGATAAGCTAGTGCAAAAGAATCTTTAGATAAAGGAAGGTTGAATGATGTCCATTTACATTTGTCAAATTGGATGTATGAAGCTGGTATTCCTTTCAACGCCATTGCTCATCCAAGTTTTCATGATGTAGTAGATGCTACTATTGCATATGGAAAAGGATATTGAGGGCCTAGACGATATCAGTTAAGTGAGGCTTTCTAAAGAAAGCTATGAGAGAACAAAGGAATCATCGAAACAACATGAATTAGAGTGGAAGGAAATTGGGTGTTCAATAATGACTAACGCATGGTCAGATTGGAAGAGAAGAAGCATCATGAATCTGTGTGTCAATTCTAAATTAGGTGCGATGTTTCTATCTTCCCATGAAGAATCTATGGAAGCCCACATTGCATAATGCATAGCTAATTATGTCAGCAAGTGTATTGATGAGATTGGGAATGAGAGAATGGTTCAAGTTGTAAAAGACAATGCTTCAAACAACATGGCAGCTGCAAAAATTGTCTTAGAAAAAAGGCAAATTTTGTTTTGGAAATAATGTGCTAATCACACAATAAATCTCATGCTTGAAGGAATTAGTAAACTCACATTGTATACAGAAACCATCTCAAAGGCCAAGCACCTCACTATTTTTATCTCTGCACATCATAGGACATTGGCGATGATGTGTAAGTTTACTAAAAAAAGAGACATAGTAAGGCCGGGAGTCACAAGATTTGCAACTTCATTTCTCACTTTGCAAAGCCTTTATAATTAAAAGTCCAAGTTAAGGCTCATATTCGCTTTTGATGACTAGTCTGCATGCAAGCTGTCTTCTTCTTCAAAAAGGAAGCAAGCATATGCAATAGGGTTAAGCCATTCCTTTTGGCAAGTTGTTCACACATGCTTAGATGTCTTTGCTCCATTAGTGAAGGTTTAATTTTTAACCTTAATCTTAGTTTTATTAACTATTTAATATTTAATTTCAAATTTTCTATTTCTTATTATTAAATTATTTTATTTTGGTTAAATCCCCATTTTGGTCCCTGAACTATTGTACGGACCCCCGATTTGGTCCCTGAACTAAAGAAATCCCTGATTTGGTCCTTAAACTATTGTACGGACCCCTGATTTGGTCCCCACTATTTATAATTTGACCTAAATTGGTCCTTAAACTATTGCACGGACCCCCAATTTGGTCCTTACTGTTTACAATTTCGCCCCAATTTAGTCCCTGAGCTATTATTTAACAGAAGGACCAAGTTGGGG
>BPVZ01000003.1:4157774-4168578 GCA_020521535.1 Rubroshorea leprosula | reverse complement strand
ATAAATTTTTAAAATTTTATATAAGTGTGATATTTAAGATTTATATGTAAATAGATTTTGACTCTTCAAATATATATGAATGATATATAGGTGACGATGAGAGGCTTAAGTTAAGGCCACCAATGATTTTGTTAAGACTACAAATTTTAATTATAATTTTATTAGTTTATAATTTTTTTTAAATAGTTAGTTATGATATGTAGAATTTTCTATTTATTTTAATAAATTAATAAAATATTAATTATTAACTATTTTAAAAGTTAAATTAAGATAAAAATTTAATAATTTTAGTGATTCCAACAAAATTAATCATGGTGATAACCATAACCATAGTTTTGGGGAAAAGTTTGTAGTATTAAAGTTTGTAGTATTAAAGTTAGTTTTAGAGTCGTAGAGTCATGTCATATATTATATGTGTGCCATATATTATTTAGCTGGTTCAACTTTAATTGTTTTAATTTAACTTTTTAATTTATTAGATATTAATTTTAGATTAAAATTTGACAAAATATATAAATCATAATTGAAATTTTTTTATCATAGATTTCGTTAAGTAATTTTATTTGATAGGTGTAAATAAAAATGTTAACCTTATATTTCTTTTTTTATTTAAAGATATTTATTTTATTATTTTTTTAAATGAAGATATTAATTTTTAACTTTTTTAATTTAAAAATACTAACCGTTAACATTCTAGTTTAAAAGTCCGTTTATCATGCCAGCATTACTATTCAATTAATTCTTAAATTGAAAAATGTTAAAAGTTGGTATTTTTAAATTAAAAAATTAAAAATTAACATTTTTAAATAAAAAAAGTTAAAAATTAATATTTTTTAAAATTTTGACAAAATTAACATTTTAAATAAAAAAATAAAATTAACATCTTTATTTACATTTTTTCTCCATAAAATTTTTTTAATTATTATTTACATAAAATATTAAATTTTTATCTAATAATTAAAATTGAACATGATAGTAACATGGACTTCATGTTTAAAAAATATTTAATATAAGTCTTAACGGGAGAACAACCATCCTAAGACCCAATCGGAAAAATACTGAGATAATAGAGAGTCCCATGTTAAATATATATATTGGGTGTAGTGGTTAAGGAACATATTGATATCATAAAGAGTCCCAAGTTAAAATATCTGTTATATACACACAATGACATTGACTTTGTGGATAGTGAATACCCAATTAGAATAATTGATTTTAGCTTAGTGGTTGAGCTTAAACATTAAGAATATGATTCTATCAGACCCTGTTAATCAACTTTTATTTGTCTATGCATTACTTCCCCTACAATCCTATCTATAAAATAACCATGAATTGAAGATATTTAGTTTGGGTAGAATGAAGAAGATTAGTTGATGGCGATGACATGATTGCTGGACAAATTGAATACATTCCACAAGGGTCTGAAATCAATATAATAGTACCAAAGACAGATTTTCAGCATCTATGCTAACATGGAGTATGTTTACATATCGTAAAGACAACTCTATGCCTAGGGTCAGTCCTGCCTTGTAACCTTCCAATTTGCCAGTAAATCTACATCCTACTTGCTGAGGCTGATAAATATGCAGCATGTACAGATACACAACAAGAGAGAGGTTAGGTTTTGTTTAGTTTATTTGTTTAATAATAGTTTACAATTAATATAGCTAATATTTCGTAATCAATAGTATTTAGATTATAAATAATAATAATTATTAATCATTAGATATTGAGAGACATCATTGTCACATGTTTCCAATTTGCTAAACCACTCATGACGGTTGTTAGAAATAATTAATAGCTAATATCTATTATTCACTTATTTGAAACCAGCTTATAAAAAATTTCTCCTCCAACACCCTAACCAACTATTTAGAGAAAACAAATAGGCGACATCATTATCAACCGAACAAAATGTAACCTTAGTCATAATTCTATCAAGTTTCACAGATTTGTATATATATAAATGTGCCACGCCTTTATGCCAAAATAAAATTTTGATGCTCCTGCTGCATTGAGTTTAATGAAAATTAGCTAAGTTTTTTTTTTTTTTTTTATTCTACCCCACTTGCATACCATGCGATTCGAATTCAATATTTTTTACTTTCAACAGAAAAAGATAACCACTGAATTATTTAAATCGTTAACAGCTAAGTTAATCTCTTAAACTAGTAGAGTATTATACCAGGAAAGTTAGGATGGAAATCAAATCTTAGTGCAATCTTCCGAGAGCAAAACAAAGCGACAAATCCTCTGTCTCGTATTCCAGCTTACGATTAGAATCAAACATAAGCATTTGCTGTGATCAGAAATTATCATAAAGATACCATAAGAATAAAGATTATAAAAGTTAGTTCAGACTTAATGCTCACTATCTACCTCACACCACAATCAGACCATTGTCATCCACACAAAATGTCAAATTAAAATGAAATCGAAAATGAAGTTACGTCACGGGATTGGTTGATTTGATCATTTCTGGACATATTGACTGAAATTCGTGTGGCTAAAAAAAAAAAAAAAAATTATTGTAGAACTAGACACATTTTTCAGCAATTGCGGTTCCGTAAACTATTCAAAAACACCAAGTAAAAGAATATGGAATGGACTCTTTTCCTTACTTTTGCACTTGTGTCATTATTCTAGAAGATATTATTCAAAAAAGAGAACTGTGAACCATATATAAAATGTACCATGTTTTGAGGGAATAATGTTAGAGACAACTCCATGACTGGTAGCTATAACTTGTGCTTTGTACACTTCTGCTACGTATCAAGTTGAATCTACGTCCAGATTGATGATGAAGGAGAAATATGAAGCAAATCTGGCCGCAAGGAAAAAGAGACAGAGGGAAATACATGAAGAAGTATATATGAAAAGTGAATCTACGTATCAAGGTGTTTATTATAACTCGTTGTTTCCAATCCAGTGTGGCTGAAAAGTGAATCAAAATAGAGCTATACATGAATACACTACATTTCTGCACAATAGAATTTTGAATGCTGCAAAATTGAGTTGAATGAAAAGAGGAAAAACAAGTCTCTTCAGTTATTTTCACTGCTACAAAATGAATCATGAGGCAGGAGCTTTGCATCAAACTTCAAAGTCCCAAGACAAAAAATCGTTATCAGCTAGATTGACATCTTTGTGTTTGGTACGTGTACATCATTCCAGCTGTATGGGTTATTAACAACCTCACAAGGATTCATCAATGAAAATGAAAACAAAAGAGACTAAAATTAATTGTTCCTTCCTTTTTACAACAATGAATTGACATCTTTTAGTATTACACACTGGAATTCCTAATTGACTAGCTGGATGGTTCTAGAAAAAGAAAAGATTCAATCCTTTCCAACTCCATTTAGATATGTGTTTCCTAGTGAATTATTGACAAAGATAAAACTGGAATGTTTATTGATTATAAAGCACGCTTTCTCCTTGTATAGCACACTTAACAGAAAAAACATACAGTTCCCTCATAACATAAGCAAGAAAAAAGCTAAGTAACAAATGCCCTCTCATATTGCAGCTCAAGTATCAGACATCTATATAAGCATGCATCAATCAGAAAACATCATAAAGGTACTTAACAATGAAGGATCATACCATTTAGTTCAAAGAGCATGCAAAAGAGAAACCGTATCAAAATGAATGACAGATTATGAAGTCAATTTAATATTTGTCCCAAAATTACAAGAAAAAGGATTAATTTGAAATATTAACTCAAAGTACTCATTTTTGTAAGTAAATTAAAACAATGAAAATTTGACATTATCTAATACAAACTACAGTTTGGAACCACTCTGTTAATGAAAAAAATTGATTCCTGTGATCTGGGTATGGTGAGAATTAGAGTGAAGAAGGGAAGGAAACATTACAGTAGGAGAATGATTCAGTGAGAAGAAGAGTAATTAAGTTTGTAAGGTCATAAATTGGAATAACTCTCAATGTTAAACCCTTTTTAAAAAAAAAGTTTCTAAACCATCATGTTTTGGAAGTGTAATTTTCAGAACCACCAATTTTGGGAATTTTCCTAATCAAAGAATCACCTTTTGTCTCTCTCAATTAAAGAAAATGCCGATGGACAATTCAATCTTGACACATAAATTAGGTTTAGCAGCACTTTACCAACCAACATTTTTTTAGGTTTTTTTTTTTTCCTTTTCCTTTTTATTTTTATTTTTATTGTGTAGCCTCAAAATAGCATGCACAAATATAGAAAAGAAGGTAGAAAGGCAAACCCCAAAGAGTCCCATCTCATGAGAAACTGGTATAACATTTTAAGGCCTTTTATTGTGTAGCCTCAAAATATCATGCACAAATATAGAAAAGAAGGTAGAAAGGCAAACCCCAAAGAGTCCCATCTCATGAGAAACTGGTATAACATTTTAAGGCCTGATTTAAGGTCATCCATAGTTCATTAATCAATCAACAGAAAGTTTTATAAGTAAATTTTAGTTTTAGATACGTAAGATGACAAAAAGGATTAAATCATTTTTTGCCAGCTCTACCATTCTCATTCCCACATGCTTGCAATACTTGCACCATCAGGATTCAGGATGATCGTTTTCAGAATATCAGCAACCACAAGTAGAAGCACAAATTTACATGCCTTAGAGCAACGCGAAACAGTCACCTAGCAGGAATCGAAGGAGCACATGGTGTTGCCATTTCAGACTATAGTGTGTGGCTGAAGTCTCTTTCAATCAAAATGGATAATTGTACATCTTGTCAATTAGGTTTATATTTATAGTGTGGATATAGAGGCAAAGAGTTCCAAAGGTATATGATACAGCTAATAATCTTATAAGATAATTAGACAACATGAAAGTGGAGCGTTAACAAGATCAAAAAGATTGCAATAAATCCATCTTTTGATTGAGAAAGAGAAGTTCATAAAACATAAATTGCCAGCCAACTCAATTAGCAAGAACCAGGATTTAGGAAGTTATGAGATCAGAAGGATTATCCACACCACATGCACTGTCCAACCAAAGAAAATAAAACAAAGATTGAACCTATGCTCATCAAGATTGCACATAAAAAAAAGAACTTAAAAAGATCATAAATTATAAGATTAAAAGTAAAGCAGACTAACCTGGAAACATCATTTCAAGTGGCTGTGATCTCTCATCAATTTTAGCAACAAAGCAATGTCAACATGAGAGCTGCTGGAGGGGTAATGTGAAGTTTCACTTGTGGCACCCTGTCTGAATATCTCAAGTCTAATCAGAGACATATTCTTTTTCTCCTTTACAACAATTTCAATGACTACATTATGAAGAAGATTGTATGCAAGAGAACTACAAAGGGACAAAAGAAACTAACAGAGTAGAAATATAAAAAGATCAAGCAGCTGGTCTCCAGGACGGGCCAGACGGATCAACCAGAAAATGCATGAGACACAATTAGGTCACAAATGAAAACCCATTTCCATAGGATGCAAGGATTGATCTAAAATGCTGAAATAATGTTTGCCCTGGCAGCATCATGTATGATATTTGATTCTGAAGTAAACACTAGTAGAGGCCAAAATAGGCTATATTTTCACTACTAAAGCTCTGGCAATGCAAAGAGCTCTAACAACATAAGCAACAAGCGACTTGTATTTCTATTAGGAAAACTGGCTTGAAAGTGAATAAATAAGATGTCATGAAAAAACTGTCTTAACATAAAACTGCTACAGCCAAAACAAGAAATTAACACCAAGAAAAGGAAGATGCTAAGAACAGGGATTGAAGAACCTACTAGGTCAGATTGTAGAGCTTTATTTAACTCTGTAATCTTTTGCAGAACACTATCAAACTGAGCTGGCTGCATCAGAAACAAGCATACCTTTCTGCAAGTGACAATGAAGAACAAATATGAATTAGAAAATAACAGAAGCCATCATCCAAAATGGGAAATACCCATCCCATTAATGACATATTACAAAACAGTGAATGCTAGAATAAATGCATTTGCACAGTAGATTATTTAGCATCTTAGCATAGAACCAAAGCTTTGATTTCATTCTTTTGTAATTTTCTCCCATGTTTATAAATAAAAAACTTTGATAAGAGAAAAGCAACCATAATCATCTCATACTGCTTAAATTATCAAGTAGAGGGTTATAATAATCCATTTTTACTTGTAAAAACTTCATCATGTAGTCCATCTAATAATAGCAACAACAACAACCTTCTTCAGGGGTCAGAAGCAATGTGTCAGGCTACCTTAATACTTTTCTACAATATAATTCCAATAAAGGCATATTTGACGTCAATTACATGTAGGGAACCTCCCATATGGGTCTATTGAGTTCTTGCAAACACTACTACCCATTGTAGGGCTCTAAAAAGCTATAGAATGTTTTAGATTGATTCTAAACCAGTCTTAAAATTATACATTGAAACCTGATTTCATTAAAAAATATATATTTTAATTTTATAATTGATACTTTGGAAAAGTATCAGTTTCTTTTTTCATAAAAGAAAAAGTTGCAATTCCATGGATCATGAATGTCACCATTGGTAATGTGCAAGGATTCACATTTTAACTTCTAAATTTTTTACAAACATTTCTTAATCAAGCAAACTTGTTGTGCTGACCATAAGATCATATAAAGCGACTAAGTAAACCTAAAAAGTTCTAGTCGTAAAATTCACACCTGGAATTCGTAAAGCCTCAAGACCAAGAAACTCTCTGAATTTGAGTCCACCAACCCTCCTGCAAATATAACTTTTAACACAAAAGGATTAAAAATGATTTCCAATTCAGGTTCCAAAAAGAATTCTTAAGAAAAATAAATCGACTAAAATCAAATAGCGAAAGGAGCAGATAAAGTGAATACAAAACATAATTATGCAACATTGCGCCTGAACTTGCTTAATGCAATTTTAGCATATCACTTCCATAACTGCTGGTTTTTCTTTGATCCTACCTGCTCAACTTATAGTGTAAAAGCTCTGGAGCCAAAGGGCTCAAGCTTCTCTGGATCTGCAATGTTATCCTGTTTTGCTGTCTAAATACATACAACTCCTCTCTGCCACAAAATCCCAATTTTCCAAAAGTTTAGCATCCCAAGCACAACCAAGGTGATCTATGCTCTGAAAACAGATTTAATCTGCAAGAAGACATGACTACCCAGGTAAATAATACTTCATGTAGAAGACACATGCTTGAAGTTCAATAAAAAAATGAAATTTCAAAGCCACTAGATATCTTTTCTACTTTCCTTCTTTTTTTTTTTTTTTTTTTTTGGAACAGACACAATTTGAGGGGAGGGGAAAGGGGATTTTAACACAGCATCACTGTGATTCAAACCTTGGCATAAGCCAAGGCAATAGACGCACCAATCAACTAGCCTCTAAAGGCCCGGTGCATCTTGTGTACTTTTCTCTCTTTCTGATCAGCAAAGATATCCACTCTACAAAAACAGCTAAAATATCATGTTCCAACTGTTGATGAGACATTTTGTTTGTCTAGGAGGAAAATTTTATGAAAGGATAGTTTAAGTGAAAGAAAAATAAATAATAAAATAAAATAAAAAATGAATCAAAAGGAACAAACTATAGTTAAAAAGGCAGAAAGAGAAAGCAAGATCATATTCCTAAGAATGTACAAGTTAGAACAGCCCAGGTCAAAGAAGCACTTCCAAGAACTAAACCCAAACTAATCTTATAAGTTCTTATGTTAATGTTATAGAAAGACAGATCACAGCCACTAAATCAGTGCACAAAACCATTTCAAATACAAACACAAACTGCATGAAAAAATCTCACCTTTCCATGTCTTTGCAGTTTGCAGAACTATCTTCACTACGCTGACAACAAGTCTAGGGACATAGTATGAAAATAAGGGTGAAAACCCCAAAGCCATCATTTGATGCTGGAAGAATTTCTCAAGCATTACTGCCAATCCATCATCGATGAGCACTAACATTTTACTGGTAGGAGCTACATGCTCTAAGTAGCCATTAGCCATAGGATTTTATGAATAAGCAATAAGCATTTTACTACTAGGAGCTACTTGTTCTAAGTAGCCAGTAGGCATAGATTTTACAAAGGAGCAATAGAGATTTTACTACTAGGAGCTATTTGTTCTCAGTAGTCAGTTGCCATATATACGTTTTACCACTAGGAGCCAACAGCCATATATTTCACGAAGGAGCAATAAGCATTTTACTACTAGGAATTACTTGTTCTTAGTAGCAAGTAGCCATATGTTTTATGGAGCAATAAGCATTTTACTACTAGGAATTACTTGTTCTTAGTAGCAAGTAGCCATATGTTTTATGGAGCAATAAGCATTTTACTACTAGGAGCCACTTGTTCTTAGTAGCCAGTAGCCACACAATATATGAATTAGCAATGAGAATTTTACTACTAAGAGCTACTTGTTCTTAGTGGCCATTAGCCATAGATTTTAAAAAGGAGCAATAGAGATTTACTATTAGGAGCTACTTCCTAGCAGCCAATAGCCATAAATTTTATGAAGTAGCATTTTATGAAGTAGCAATGGGCATTTTATTACTAGGAGCTACTTGCCCTCAGTAGCCAATAGCCACATATTTTATGGGTGACCAATCGCAATATCCTACTAGGAGTTACTTGTTCTTAGTAACCAGTAGCCATGTATTTTATGGGTGACCAATCGCATTTTTCTACCAGGAGCTACTTGTTTTTAGCAGCCAGTAGCTATATATTTTATGGGTGAACAATTGCAATTTACTACTAGGAACTACTTCATGGTAGCCAGTAGCCATAGATTTTTTGGTAGGCAATAAGAATTCTATTAGGTGTAACACATCAAGGAGCTACTTAGTGTCAGTAGCCATTAGCCATATACTTCATTGATGACCAATAGCATTTTACTACTAGAAGCATTTTGCCATCCAGAATGGGAAATGCAGATGATCAAATAAAAGATAAAGACAATTGAACAGCAAAATCAAATAGAGAGCCAATCTGAAGGCAACGAGAACTTAGAATCAAAGGAGATGTACTCAAACAAGGGAAATACATTACTGACTCACACATACCGGATAATCAATGGAAGGAGATACACCCTTTCAATTGCAAGGAAGCCCCTCTCATGTAAGCACCAACAAAGGGTGGGATAGATGAAAGGGGTTCAGAAAGAGGATTCCCCAGAACTTGCTTACTCTGCCATTCTCAACTCACCACCGCGCCCAATCGAAGAAATCAAGGTGAAATTGCCCTTTAGGGTTTCAAGAGAAGGAGAGAGAGCTCCTATCCCTTGAAATTCTGGGCTCAATCAGTGTCGTCTCTATCCTTTTTCTCCCATTCTCTGATTTGGGGCTAGGACCTCAGCAGCACCACGGTATTTCAAGTTTTCAACGGCTACTTCATATTAATTAGGAATAAACCTTGGACTTAATCTTTTATTTTAACTTAGTCATCAAACCCTCCTCAGAATAATTAATCATTTCTGTTTTTTTTTTTTTTTTTTTTTTTTTCACAAGGGTAATGGTTAAGAAATTAGTAGAGTTAGTTATTAGCAACTGAGACTTATGAACAATCCACCCTCTCAGAAGATATGCGCGACGTGAAGTTTACAACGGTGGTAAAACTTAAAGTGCTGGCTTCCACCTCACCCAAACCCTAAAGCTTAAGGCTAACCATTTCACATTTTTTAAAAAAAGTGGTATGTAATGGGGCCAAAACTCCACTTCTTAAACAATTAAACTATTAAATGAGATGCCAATTTCATTAAATTAAAAGCTATTTTATCATTTAAATATATAATTTATATTTTATAATTTAATATAATTTAGAATATAAGGTAAAACTTTTTTTAAAAATAAAATTTCATTAATATACAAAAATAATAAAGCTCATAGAACCAATTCAAACGAAATGATACTCTAGAAATATTATATTTATAAAATGCATGAAAACATGGAATTGAATAAACTCACTTATGTATATACTTTACTGTATTATACACTTTATTACACATTAATAGTTTCTATTATTTAATTCGCTACACACTAATGATCTCCGTTACTTAATCCATGACACACTAATGGTTCACAAAAATTGACCTACTGTTTTGCGTACAAAATCAAAATTTACAAAGCTCCAAATGAAAAACTAATATTCAAAATATAAATCAATATCTCTTAAACACCCACAATGTTTTAGCTCAATCCAACGGTTAACTTTTGCAAATCGGACAAAATGACAAAGCTACGCACAGTACTAAAACCGCAAAAAAACATATTACCAAAAACAAACTATTGTTTTAGGTATAAAATCAAAACCTATGAAACTCTAAAAAAAAACTGACCGTTCAAAATGTAGATCAATGTCTCTTGAACACTCAAACAAAATTTCAATTCAATCCAATGGTGAACTTTTGTAGATTGAACAAAATGACAAAGCTGCACACAGTACTAAAACTGTAGAAATTTCCCTTATTTTCTTTTCCCTTTTCTACGGATTGGCTCCACTCACATGCACTCCACTTTTTGCTATATCATTCCAAAAACAAAGTTATTTTATGTGTCTAAGGTCGGAATAGCGAAAGGGAGAAAGGAAAGGGAGAAAGGAAAGGAGAGAGAGAAAGAAAGGGCTAAATGTATTTAGAGAGTTACAAGGAAAGTGTGTAACGAATAACAACGAAGACTGTCAATATGTAACAAAGTATATAATTTTGTAAAGTATATGTATTAATTTCCATTGAATAATGCTTACATAAATATTGCAATTAGATTTAAACTCAAGATTTAACAGTTAAGTCATATTTTAACATAATCTGTTTAGATAAAAGAAAAACTGGTTAGGGCAAAAAAATTTAG
>BPVZ01000003.1:4139532-4152538 GCA_020521535.1 Rubroshorea leprosula | reverse complement strand
ATAGATTTATAATTTTATTTAGTCTCAAAATACACAAAAAAAACTACTCCAGCCATTCCGATGACGGTCCAAACTGAAAATATAAGAGATGAAGGAAGAAGAAGAAGACTGTAGAGGATTTTCGCGGTGGTCCAATGTCCGACGAAGCTGAAGCTCATAATTGCACATGGAAGTCTGTTGCTTCACTGTGAATCTAAGCAGGAAGTCAGCAACTGGAAATGTTACTTATAATACGATGTGCAGAGATAAGGAGAACATGGTTCAAATATAAATTATCGAATTTCTTCATGACTTTCCATTTAAAATTAAATAACTTGACTTATTATTATTACTAGTTTTTTTTTTTTTTTTTGGTTATCCCAAGACAGTATGCACTGGTTGGAAGAATAGAACAACCCAACGTCAACGTAACGATATGCGATATGTATATGGGGTTGTAAAAAATTTCTGAACAATTAAAGTGTGAAAATTTTTTATAAAATTATTTAAATATTTTTAATTAATTAGTATATTAAAAATTTTATTAAAAGTATCTAAATAATTTTATAAAAAATTTTAATATTTTAAATAGTAAAGTGTATTGATTTTTACTTTTCTCATATATATATATGAGGGTTTATAAATTATATTTACATAAAATATTAATTATTTATTTCTCTATTTTTAATTATTGAACTTTATCACAACTTTCTATATGAAAATGATAATTATTTTTGATAAATGTAAATAAATCTTATTTATTGAAAGTGAAAAGATAAATTATGAAGATTTTATATAAGTATAGTCTATAAAATTTATATATAAGTAGATTATTACTCAATTAAAATTCACTCACACATAAATTTTATATACTACACTTTTACATATTATATTTATACAAAATTTTGATCATCAATCTCTTCATTCATTTTTAATGGTTGACACTACTAGAGGCATAATCGACAAAATTTTTTGTCGAATAAATTTGAATAAAAAGTAAATATAATTGACAGAATTATTTTGTATTAATTATAAGTGGTTTAATTAACAACATCTTTGTTGATTAGATAAGTTATCATCTCATGAGATTTATTTATTTTTTATTATATTTATAAAATATAATTATATTTTTATTTAAAAATTTTGAATAAATCTCAATTATTAAAAGTAGATAGATAAATTACCAAGATTTTGCATCAATCTGATATATGAGATCTATGTATAAGTAGATTGTTACTTATATATATTTGAGAGATTTTATTAAGGATATATCTATTGTATTATTTATTATTAATATATATAATAAAAATTTACATTAATTTTAGTAGTCATCCAATTAAAAGTATCAACATGATATGAATATTAAAATTATTTCTAAATTTTTTTTACTTTTTTCTTATAAATTAATACATAAAAATATTTTTTAATACACTATTTAAAATACAAATTAGACAAACTCTTTTGTTAATTTTATTAGTATCAATTGGGGTACTCCTCCTTTGTTCATTGTCTATTTTGTTAGTGTCATTTTAAGATGGACAAGTTTGGTTTCTTTGCAATTAATTTGTAGATCTAGTCCTTTGATCCTTTGATTGTTAGAGCTCTTACTTCCACAAAAACTATTTATTTTTCTCTCCTCTTTTTTTCTCCTTTTTTTTTTTTTTTAAAGACAGTTGACTCTTGCCCAATCTTATCCAGATAGGTTATATATAGGTAAGCACTACGAACTAAAATAACAATATATGGAGAAAATAAGGTTTGCCGAATACTAATGTCCATTTCTCCACAGTACAATGGAGCATCAAAACCAAATTATATATTGATTTGCGTAACTGCGCAAGCCCTAGTCAATTTCATTTCTTTAATTCTTAAACCCTTTTTTTTTTTAAAGATTTTTCAAGCCAAAGTTACTTTTTTGACTTTTCAAAGCTTAGTCTAAAGTCTATACTATGCAAGTCTAAGCGTAAGATCTAGTGCACAAATTGAGGTCCGTGATTTTATATTTATGTATTATGCTATGTCCATGAATCATGCCCTGTTTATTTGAGAATCTTTGAAAATATGCATAACATGACATTTCTAATGAAAAATATATCATCATATGATGACATAAGAATCAAATGACCGTATACATTAGTTTAAGATTTTATCGTTTAAATTAAATATACAAGTGTTATATTACATACATCACGAATATAAAAAATTTTTTTTCTTATACTAATATCAATACGTAAACTTTTGTCAATCAAATTTAAAATTCAAATTTTAAAGCATTATTAAATAAAATCAATTTCACTAAATACACTAAATTTATAAAATCAACAAATATGAGAAAATTTAGGTTTAGTTAATAATGCTAATTTGAAACTGTAATTATAAGATTTTTTGTTTTTTAATATATTAAAAATATATAAAATATATTCTATATATTTAATATTTTATTTTATTAATATTTTCTATATTTTTAAAATAATAAAAAAATAAAAAATAATAAAGTATCAAAAAAATGTTATCAAATGAAATGTTAGCAACAAAGTTAGGAACCGAATTTTGCGAGGGGTTCGGATTCGATTCCGGATCTGAAAGAACCCGAAAATTTTAGGCGGGTCGAAGACGACCCGACCGACTCTCACTTTCAGCCGCCACTTCAATTTGTGGTGCTCTGCTCGGTCCTAGTTTCAGGCGGGGTTTTGCAAGGGGAAAGAGGTCGCCGGAGGGAGAGTCGAAGCTTCTTCAACGATCGAAAATGGCGGACGACGACTTCAACTAATTGGACATGGGGTTCTCTTTCTTACCCTCTCTCCCCTTATGTAGTAATCGTTCTGTTTGTATCTATATTTGTAGCATTGTATTAGTCGGCGAAGTTTTGTGGTTTTTATTTGTGCTTGGGGCTGATAGGTTTCGAGTAATGAGGAAATCCTAATTCTAAGGTTTTCAATATTTCTCTGGGAATTGGAAGTGGAGAAAATTTTCTTGTAAACCTTACTTTTCTTGGCAACCAAACATAGGGTAAGATTAAGACTTGGAAATACATTGTATTGATAGTGATTGCTATGTTCTATGTATCAATTAGGGTGTTATAAGACTTGAATATTCTGCTTGTTATTCAGGTTTAATGATTAATGCATAGTTTTCTATTTTGTAGTTGATATTACTTAGTATCATATACATTTCCATCTTTACCTGTTATACTTTTCAATCTGAATGCTATTGTTTTTCAATAAGTTAATGAAGCTTCCACGAATTGTTGGTGTAGATACGAGGACAAGCCTCTAGAGCCTGAGATTGAACTGAGAATTCATTACTTTGACTACCTTTCTGAATGAAATCTTGTCTAAGTGACTGGTTATAATGCTTTTTTCATTGATGGGCAGGAGGGTGCCGAGGAGGATGTGGAAAACAACAACAATGATGATGTTCCTGTGGAACCTCTTGAACTTGATGACAAAGAAGAGCAGGAGTTGAAAGAACGGACTTTTAAAACATCTAAGTACATGACAAAATATGAATGTGCCAGAATCTTGGGTACTCGTGCACTGCAGATCAGGTTTTCTTTGTAACACCAACTTCTTTTTAGTTGTTTGTTCCTTGGATATAGGGTGGGTTATTGTGTTCAATCTAAATTGGTCTTTTTGACAGGCTACTTTCTGACTGGGCAGCATGAATGCTTCTGTTATGGTTGAGTTGGTGGAGGAGACTGATCCACTTGAGGTGAGATTATTTAGACGACTATTTTTTCTCTTCCTTCTCTGCCTCTTTATTGTCCTTTCCCTTTAAGAAATTGATATGAATAGACATTTTTAATGTTAAACCAGTTGGATCATTGCCAACAGTATTGCCCCGTTTGAGACTTAAATTCTGTATACTAATGGCTGTACAAAGTAGGCTCTGTGGTTTTCATTTGCATTCTGTGTGTCAAAACAGTCTTGTGGCCAGTTTTATGTTATTTTTATTTTTTATGCTATGGGTAACAGAATGGTGGTGAGGCGTTTAAACCTTTGTGTTTGGGACCTCCCATGTGCCAACACTTATACTTTCAAGACCAAGACCTCATTGGAACTAGTGGCTAGTTTAAGTGCATGTTAGACACAAGATTGTTAGATGATTAGTTTAAATGGAATAGGCTGGGGAGTGGAGAAAATCTGAGACAAGTTATTTCAAATCTTTGTGGTGTATTAATACATTATTGACTGAAGAATATTTTCAATGAATCTTACTATTATTCAAAATTTAGGATAAACAATTGTACGATATTGCAATTCCTCAACTGGAAAGAAAAATAACAATGATCTCACCTTTTCCTTTGTCCATTTTTTTCTTCTCTCATACCATGTTTGAGTTGCAAATTGTCCTTGTATTATGGTGTATATAAAGTCAGCAGGTCTGGTTTTCCTTGCAACTTTTCATTTCAGCTTCATTTCATTGTTACAAAGTCTGAAATCTATCACTCGTACTCTTGAATACTACTCCATATCAAACATTCTATGATTTCCCCTTGGATATTTTTGAACATGTAAGCTTGTCATTTCTTCATCTATATATATATGTGTGTGTGTGTGTGTGTGTGTGTGTGTGTTTGTTATACAGACCGATATGAGATTGCTTTTTGATTCCATACACATCTGATTTTCAAAATTGTTTTAGATTGCCATGAAGGAGCTTCGTGAACACAAGATACCCTTCACAATTCGTCGCTACTTGCCTGATGGAAGGTGAAAATTAGTTCAGAACTTTTTTTTTTGTTTTGTTTCCTGGGCTAAACACTGAGATCTTAGTGTTTCTTTTTGTTTTGTAATTAGTAAAAGAGAGTTAGGAAGGGGTCTATATAAATATTAAATAGCATTGTTCCTCATTTCTTTACTGTCTTTTCTTGTCTGTTCTAATCTTGTACAAAATGTTTCCAGTTTTGAAGACTGGGGAGTTGTTGAGTTGATTGTGGAAGACTCATGGAAAAGATAAGTTGGTAGTGATTGATGCTGTTTTGCACAGTAGAATAATATTCATATGCATTATGTTCTGCTTGGTTATCTTGTTGAATTCAAATCCAAATATGAGTAGACTGATCTGGACAAATGCTGTGATGAGGATGTTATCTTGTTGATCCTAATTGATCATATGCAACCATGCAAGAGGAGGGTGGAATTCAAAGAAAATGTTAGGCTACGTGCGTGCGCGCGCGCTACGTGTGTTTGTGTGTGTGTTAAAAACCTAAAAGCTAATTACTAAGTGCAGAATTAGTCGATTCAAGCGTGAGAAACCCAGGGCAATAGAAATTTGACAGAGCATAAGGGAGAAGAAAAGAACATGGAGGAAATTTAAGAGCCATCACAATTGCAGCAATGGAAATAATCATAAGCATTCATAACAACTGAGTTTCAAGTTTGAACGAAAACTATATGGGAAAGAAACAGTATCAAGTCTGGAGTACCCTCATACTCATCTTCAAGCAAAGACTCAGATCAATATGCAGTCATGCATATATCAAGAAGTAGTCCAGATTGATCTGAATATGTTGATATATGCAGGACTACATATTGATCTGAGCATGGTTAGACATAGTAGAGGAATATATAGCACTAAATATCGATGATCTTTTCACCAAATGCCAATGTTTGTCTCGTGGTTTCCATGCAAGGAAGATTGAGAAGAAGACAGAAGAATTGTCGACATTACTTGATGAAAGGAAAGATTAGTTTGCTGATAAGATTTTGGTTGTGGGTGACTACTCGATAAAATGGATTTGCACTGCTAGCTCCAGAAGTGCAAGGCAAGGATGCTTTAAAGGACAAATATTGAAATATCTGCTACGAGATGAATTTAGTTTAATTGGATTTTGTGGCATTGGTGGTGTTGGTAAAACAACAATCGTGAAGTATGTCTACAATGAACTCCTTCTAGAAACAAGGTTCGAGAAAATCATTTTTATTACCGTAGCCAAGGGGTGGGTTATGTCTTCAACTTACAGAAAGTCATTGCTCGAGGATGAAGATGGAGGGACTCGTGCTACTATGTCTTTTGTGGAGACTTTTTCTGTAGAAGATTCCGAAGTTCCATGTCTGGATGGAAGCGTGGTTGCAAGTCATCAAACACCAATTTCACGGTGCTCCAGGTACAAAAAGGACAACTATAAGTATTTAATTATCCAGGTCTATAACTCCCTCATAGATACTAGAACATAGTAATCACCATCAAAACAATGTATTCCCAAGTCCTAATCTTACCCTATGTTTGGTTGCCAAGAAAAGTAGGGTTTATAAGAACATTTTAGCCATCCTGTCCATCTTCAACCTTGAAAATTGAGGTTGTAGTAAATATCTATTTGAGTTGGTATTTACTAAATTGAAAACCTTAATTTGGAGTCAAGTTTAGAATATCAAACCTTTATAATGACAGATAGCTAAACCAAAAACAGAATTATGTATTAAGGGGGCCATGTCCC
Organism: Rubroshorea leprosula; assembly: GCA_020521535.1. Classification (NCBI taxonomy): domain Eukaryota; kingdom Viridiplantae; phylum Streptophyta; class Magnoliopsida; order Malvales; family Dipterocarpaceae; genus Rubroshorea; species Rubroshorea leprosula. Next base: position 4,146,120 of record BPVZ01000003.1, on the reverse strand, counting down.
TCCAAAATAAAAAAATGAAAGTCATTAAAATACAAATGGCTAAACCCTCTAATGTGTCAGAAACAAAATTAGATAAATCTATTTTTGAAGACTGGAGAAGTTGGGCGCTCGAGTGGACCAGTGCTATGCATGATCATCAAGGATGGATGGAGGCTTATTACCTGCATCTGGTTGCATGCCGGTGTCATTCATTTCTATTTCTGATTATTTCAAGACCCATTCAGACTTGGCTGTGTAACGTATGTAGAATAATTTGATGATAATTCCTAAAAATCTTGTCAATTTTAAGTGTAAGAATTATTAAAAATGGTTTGACATTTGTTGCTAATTGTTATAGTTTGGCGGTGCGGATTGGAATTCTCTACTTCTTGCAAAGTTTGGTGGAAGTACTGTGCTTTCATCTCTATAGATTACCCAAAAACAGCATCTCTGTTAGTGCCTCTGGTGCTCTTTTTGGACTTCTTGGTGCAATGCTTTTGGAACTGACTACAAACTGGACTACATACACAAACAAGGTGAATGCAATGGTTGTAGGGCCAGAAGCTCATTCAACCTTCATGAACCTCACAAGTTCTTCACTGCACACCAACCCATCTCAGATCTCGCTATAAATTTTATACACTTGAAAGGGGTCCAAAGAGACAACCCTGCTTGAATAAAAAAAATGGGGGAGCCTAAACTGATGGTAGCGTTGTTGATCTTGTTCTTATGGGCAACATCTCTTGATGCTGCCACTGCCACAGATGACTGCACAGCCGTGACAGGGTTGGTCTCTACATGCGCCGCCTTCATCAACTTTGCTTCACCAGCCCCATACCTTGGTTCACCATGCTGTGAAGCCATGGTGAGCTTGAAGTTGCTTGCTGACTCTACTTATAACAGGAGATTGGTTTGTAGATGCCTGCTAAGTTTCATCAACACTTACAATCCCAATGCCACTGCAATTGCCTCCCTGCCAGGTGTATGTGGAGTCTCCTTGGGCTTCACCATTGATTCTAACGCCGACTGCAACTTGAATATTTAGAGGCTGTGCTGCAGAGATAAAGGATACTCAGTATAAAGAGAACCAAAAAATAATTTCATCTTAGGATTGTCTTTTTTGCTTTTCTATCATATTTCTTTTCATCAATAAAATTTTAGGGTGAGAGAAGATTACCCTAAACCAAGGCATGCCATTGCCACCAATTCATCAGATCTCCTATCATTTGAATCTATAATACTTCTTGGTTTTGTCTTTTTCCATCAACCCCCATCCATGGACTGTAATTAAACCCTATTTTCAAGCTTAGAGCCAATACTGGAGACAGAGACATCAAAAGATAAAGAGCATGCTCTCACAAAGTCATGATCCAATGTTTTTGGCTGTTATTTACCATCTTTATGGGGTAACACAAGTTTGTTAACTGTAGTCCTTTAGAAACCAGTTCTGAGAACCGATTAGCGGGATAGAGAAGAGAGAAGGGTAGATTGAACCTCCATGAATGCATTGATAGGGGACTTGACATGAAACTTTAAACCTTTTTCAGTTTTGAAGACAAACCTGTGTTCAAAAAGGTGAGTTGAAGTAAGCGGTAATGCATGTGAATGTAAGCTAACATTTCTAAGGTACAGACTAATTGCTTAAAGATGTTGAGTTATTTTTACGTAAAGTCATTGAGAAACAATTACAGCTCTGGCATGGCTGACAGTAGGCCACACACTGAAAGAAAACAAGCACAATCAACCTTGATTGGCAGTTCCAAGCCTGTACATGAAACTGGATACAGGATGGTAAGCCTGGTGCCTATAGTCAGCAGGTAGAGAAAAATCTCTTTCAGAATCTGTGGTAGTCCTGGCATCCCATGGATCCTGCTCGCTTCTTCTCATTGAACCATGGTTGACGAACTCGAGCCTTTGCCTTGGGGCACTCTGAGACCTATACTTGGCCCGGGATGATTCTGTGTTAGCCATGTAATTTTGGTGACCTGAGTACCCTCCAAAGTAGCCCCAAGAGCCCTCACTCCTTGTGGAAGTGCAAGGACTTCTCCTGGCACTATTTCCATGTCTTGATGATGCTGAAAGGACATGTGGACTGTTGTCTGCAGTCAATAGAACAACTTCATCTTTTTCTCCAGGGTATTTCATAGACCTTGGTGATAAAACATCCCCGGAAGAGACACTTAGGACTGGACTTGAAGCTTTTGTGGGAAATTTTCTTGGAGAGTCGAATGTCATGAAGCTGTAATTGTTATAATCTGAAGACAAACCATGCTGAGATGTCTTGAAGTTTCTGTTGCTTTGTTGGAAATTCAAATGAGGCTTCCAAGTATCTACTTCAAGGATCTTGTCACTCTTCCCATCGTCACCATGGTCATGTTGAACTAAAGCATTTCCATGCTTGTACTGAGAATTCTCTTCCATCCAACTATCCAACCAATTGGGACCCATCCTCGCTTTCTCTAGGTCATTGATGTCCCTTAAGTTTGAATTAGAACATCTCTGCATACATTGGAACGGCAAACACGCAAATTAACCCTTAATTGCACATAAGCAAGAGACAAAATGAGCTAGAAATGTAAGGATACTAAACTTTTTCACCATTTTCATGATTTTCAAATTATGCTTGCAGCTAACCCTAGCACCCAAGTTCATGTATGAAAATCAATTCCCAAGAGGCTCAATATAAAGAAGCTATTAAAGAATGTCATTCCTTTATTGATAGCCATAGTTTCACCAGAAACATAGCCACATGTTTTTTCTTACAAAACAATTCAAATATGTCAAGATCAAAATGCAATATTCAGCAATGGAATGCTGATCAAAATGAATGTACCTTAAGGATTGATGGCCCATCAAATTTGGTACTATGTGTACAAAGTTGGGATTTACATTTGACAGGGCTAGCAGGGACCTGCAAGAACAAACATATGAAAAAAATGAACACACATGAAACAAAAAATACGAGTAGACAATGACTCCTCTATGTCTATTTGATGGACCACTGAACAATGTGTACCAAACCGTAAAAAGGTTATTGCTTAATTAAAGTAATGGACCTGGTTGCTGTAGAGCTAGTTTTCGCCTTTACGGTTCAAAATCCGAACTAAAACCTAATTACATAAAACTAAGTTATTACATATTAACATGGGCATAGCTCAAACAATAGGCCATTTAAGTTACTTGAATAAAAGTGATGCTTGGCTTAAACATGATCTCTGATCTCAAGATTATGGCAATAACATCCCAACACATGGGGCAGTAAAAAGCTTTAATGCAAAGGCAATTTGGAATCAAAATGATTTATTTGCAGAACAGCCAGACAAATAAGGATTCCTTGTATAAGTTATCATAAGCTTTTGCTTCAGTAAAGTGTCCTTATTCAACTTTAATTTTGCAAGAAAAGGAAAACTGTAGAGGCAAAAACTTAAATTTCACTAGGTCAAGTAATTACATTCTCCATTGAGATTTCAACATGTATGTTAATTAGGAATCATTATGATAATGATGCACCTAACCCAACATAAGCTGGCTCTTTAAAAACAAGTTTATCAATGGGAAAGAAGATTGTCTTACACTACTGCGGGATTGGCTCAACTTGCTTCTAGAATTGAATGATTCAGTTATGTAAGCACGACTAGAACGTGCTCTGGCCTGCAGTCTGACTAATGTTTGCATGCGCCTGAGCATATCAGCAGTTTGTTTTCTCACAATGTGGCCTCTTACTAGTGCTTGAAGCTTAACCAATGCTTTCAATGCCCTTAATGCCCTCTTTGCCTAGTGGAAATGTCAGCAAAACAAACAGAATCAAGCACTGAATTGACCAAGACTAAAACCATCCAATATCAATCAAACAAACAGAAACGATAAACTTTGCAAGAAATTTTCAAAAAGATAGAATAAAAAAAAAAGGGGTTGTAGCCACATTTTTCCAGTAGTTCAAAATTATATCTGCAATGCACATCAACCCAGGAAATTAAAAGAGAATGGGACCAGAATAGAATGAACTTTGAAAAGCATCGTTGTATAGATGCAATCATATCTCCCACACATTTTTTGGCCGTATACCTCAAATACAGAATTAAATATTAAAAAAAGGGTAGGAATAGAAAAGGGAGAATAAAAATGCTTACCTAATGCAGTTGAAAATTGTAAAGTAAAATTAACAACCCGTCCCTTTACAGCTTTCCTCTTTGAAAGTTCACCAGAAACATTCAATTAGCAACCATTCCACCAAGAACTTTATCCAATTATTAATACTCCTACTTACATACCATTACCAATGGTGAGCAGAATCTAAGCGTATTACTGATACAGAATCATCTAAGTAAACCCTAAACACATGTACCAAAAATGCAGACATGGAAAGAATTAATCTACTCTTTCAAAAGATCAGTTGACTTAGAAAAGTTAATCTCATAACTCTACAACTTTAATTAATCCAGGTGAAAAAGAATCAGAATTAATTACAACCAAGTTTAGCATTTGCAAAGCCTACCACCAACTCACTAATTAATTTAATAGTCCCTTCCATTCCATCTAACCTATCCAAAAGAAGAAGAAAAAAAAGAATTAATAACATTCTACAGAATAACTTAGCCTGAAAGTTATTCCCCAGATCAATTCTCTTCTTTCCCATTTGTCATTACCAGGCAGTCAATTTTCAGCACACCCAAACATACCCTACCAGTATTTTTTGAAATTAACATTATAAAAAAAAAAATTCTAAAGAAAATATGAAGCAGCTTGAAATTTCTTTGACATGGTAGGTGAGAAACAAAGAATGTCATTGACTATCCATCCACTCAACCACCAGGTCCCAAATGAGCAACCAAAGAGCGTGGATCCATCTATTTCCTCTATAGCTAACGTAAATGCCAACCAGACAGACAAAATCTAACAACATCACACCCAGTGCGTCCATCTTCAAGCTCCTTTACAACATCCCAACAAATCTATTAATTGTACTAATAAATGGGATTTTTTTCTTATAATTAAAAAAAAATAAAAAATAACCCAGATATATATATATATAAAAGAAAAAAGCTACCTACATTCAAGGTACGAAACAGATATCATAATTTTAAAATTAATTAATTTAAAATTACATAAAATCACATATATTAAGTAGTTTAAAATTATATAAAATTTCATATGTTTCACTTAATCCTGGTACAAAACACGATACGAAACAAAAAGCCGCACAATCGGGGGAGGCGAGCCCATTATGTCTTTTATAATATTACAAAATGCTAAACTTTTATTTAAATTTTATATATAAAAAATTAAAAAATCAAATGAATACATTTAAAATTGACGGATCATGAAATAATCGTGTCGGTGGAACCTAAAATACCATTTACTTTGTTTCTTTTAATTTTTTTGTTTAATTATCTAATAAAAATATTTTTTTATTATTTTATTTTTTTTACATATCATATAACTTAAATTTAAAATTTTTACATTTCTGATGCATTAAGTCGTTAAATTCTTTCGATTTGTTATTTTTGAATATTGATTTGAGATTTGAAAAACTAATCAAGAAAAAAAAAATCAATTTGAAGAACGAAAATTCGAAGGGCATCGGGACTGCTGCGACCGGGAGGATTCATTCTCGGTCGAGCGTGTAAATCACGCGTGGCCAGGATTTGAGGTACGGTGCGGAAGCCGAGGGAAGCGACTTCCACGAGACGTTCTCTGGAAGGAACTAATGTTAAGCAAGAAAACAAACACTTACCAAGTAACCTCGAAAGGCGGATTGTATTTTGACTGCCGCCATTTCTTGTGCCAAGTGCCGGTGGCTGCCAACACGACATCCTCCGCCTCCGCCTCCGCCTCCACCAGTCGTCAGTCTCACTACCTCAGCCGCTGCATGAACCGCCGCGAGTGCTGCCTCAGCAGCAGCAGCGGTGGCTGCTGCAACAGCAATGGCGTGTTTGTTGGCATCCAAGGTGTCATCGCCCGTAACAGGAACGGAAGATTTGTTGCTTTTGGACTGCGTGGTATTAGAAGATCTGATGAAACTCCAGCGTCGCCTATCCTTCTCCGGCCGGAGATTATTAGTGGACTTTTTGATGCCGAAGAGTCGCTGGATGAAACCCATAGTTCATTGCCGAGAAAGGAGAAACTATTTCGAAGGAGTGGCCTGAGTTTCTTGGGTAAATGGGGAAATCAGCATATTTCGGTGAAGAAACTTGGAAAGAATGGCTGTGAGGAAGGGAGGGAGCAATGGAAAGAAGAAGTATAAGGGAAGTGACTTAGGGAGAGGGAGATGTGGTGGTCAATCCTGTTGTATCCAATGTAAACGCCTTTTCAAGAGCGCGTACACATCACGTTTACGTAAAATTTACAATAGAATTTTTCTTTTTATATTTTTTAATTTTAAGTTTTTTTTTTAATTAACTCAAATGTTGAGTAATTTAGAGTATGTTTGGGACAATTAGTAAGAAGTTTTTTTAGATTTTAAAAGTTATAATTGCATTAAATACTATAATTTATAAAAAATACTACAACTTTTTACAAATTAATCTTTTATTCATTTCATTGCAAATCTCACAAGTACTAACTTGATGCTTATGCAGAAGTTTTTTATTTAAATTTTAATAAAATTAA
>BPVZ01000003.1:4121800-4135213 GCA_020521535.1 Rubroshorea leprosula | reverse complement strand
TAACTTTATAATATCAAACGGGATTATTACTAAATCATTGTTTTTATTTTGTGCTCCTAAGAGAATTTTTTTTTTTAACTTTAGTGTTGTATGTATATATTTTTAAGGTACCCTTAGATATTGCCTTTCATTTTATGCACTGAAAAGAATATTTTGATTTTCAATCATGGTAATGTGCTAACTGCTAACCTGTCCATGCCCCCCCCCCCATACTTTTGAAAAACAACCAATTAGATCTACTAAATTTTAATTTTATCATTTTTATCTTTAATCTCAATTTATTTCGTATCATTTTAGTCCAATTTCTTAGTTAATGTTTTGTTATACTTCCCTAAATGTGTTTTTGGCTAGTATCAATAATCTCATAATTGAACTATAAATGTTGTAAATTTCTACTTCATGCATAACCAATGACTTTCCTTTCAAAATAAATAACATTTTGCCCACGACTTTAACAATGAAATTTCTTATTTTTCTCATAGCATAACCTTTCATACTTCATTTTTCTTCCATTTTTTGTTTCCCCTTTTGAATTGGGAAATTTATTTATTTTTTTTCATTCATTTTCAGTTTAATGTTGTTACTTTCAAAAATTTCATATAAAATAATGATACAAAGAACGAATCTTACGAGATGAAATTGGAGAACCACTGACGTCACTTGCCATGTATTCAAACACCCAACGCACTTGCGTTGAGAAGTGATGAAGACAAAAGAGAAATCAATATTAATAAATTAAAAATTTTACCTTTTTTAATAAGAACCCAATTCAACCATTTACTTCCATCTACAAATCGTCCCTCCCAAAAAGAAAGTTACATGTGTATGTTTACGTCGTAAGTGCGTTGGGTGTTTGAATACATGGCAAGCCACATAAGTGGTCCTCCAATTTTGTCTCACAGGATTCATTCTCTATATCATTATTCTTTTATATATTAGCACAAAAGAGTGTAATTATTTCACTTTTGTTATAAGAGCTTTATATCAAGTTACAATCACTTTGTAATAGTAGTTCAATGTCACAATCAAGTGAGCAAGTTTATGATTCCTCAATAAGTTGTAGATGCCAACATATAAAATCATTTAAAGTGGAAATCCAAAGTTAAATTTCATTAAATTAAAATGAAATATATACATATTTTTTTTGCCATCGAAACATTTTATATTTTTTTATCATGAGAAAAATACAATTGAAACTCATTAGTTTTAAAATTCAAAATGGTCCAGAGTTGAGCGCATATTACCATAAAAAGAAATAATAAATAAACATTTAAAGTATCGAGTTTAGGTTTTAAGATGTTTTAAATTTCTCCATAAAAAAATAAAGATGTTTCATATTTCCCTATCAAAAAATAAAGATATTTCAGATTTTGATTCTCCTTATCTTCGATAACAAAAAGAAAAATTTTTTATTGGATCCACGTGTCTAATCATAAACTAAATTGTGAACGTGAATGAAAATCATTGAAGAAGAATCTCGTATTAATGTGATATTAATCATCGAAAAGAAGATTAACTTGCCAAATATTCTTACCCATCTTCTCAATCAATGCCAATTGCCAAATAATGTAAGATTTACTAGAAATTCATTCAATAATTGCTTCTATTTCATTAAAAATTATTAATCAAAAGGATAAGGGCTTGCAAAAAGTATGGCAAAATCAAGGGTCAAATGTGTAAAAATTTAGAAAAGAAGTGGAAAAAGTGAGAAAAAGAGAAGAATTCTGTCCTGGGAGTCAACAGTCATGGCAAAATCCGATTAAGGAACCTAGATTTTTTGTTTTTATCACAGGTGTATTTATTCATACTCAAAGTACTACAGTATCCTCGACTCTATTCCCAAATGACTATCACATCCTCACTGTCCGATGCGTGTCAGTTTTTCATTGGCTAAAACCAATCGGTTGCAAAAATTTTACAACTTCTCAACCGTAGAGACGTAAAACCCACCGAATCCCGACAACTCACGCGCCGTGTGAGGCGGACATCACGAACCTAGTTTTAGGATGTCAGTGGGTCCCTCCCGATTTCACGCTTTTTACTTTCTCCCTCTGTTTTTTTTTTTTTTTTTTTGAACCTAGTTTTAGGATGTCAGTGGGTCCCTCCCGATTTCACGCTTTTTACTTTCTCCCTCTGTTTTATTTTTTTTTTTTTGTTTTCACTTATCAATCTCCCTCCTGTGTTCTCCCTGTAAGTGAAAAAGAGATTGACTTCTGCCTTCTGCATGGGAGGAGAGAAGAGAAAAAGCCATTGAAAAACCAGAGGGAAGGAGGAAAAAATAGGGAAAAAGGGTTTTTAGAGTTAGGGTTTTTAGAGTTAGGGTTTTTGATTAAATCAAGGGTTCTTATAAAAAAAAAGAAAAAGAAAAGATTTGACAATTCATATCCTATTAGAAGTCAGCTCTCCACACCCATCTCACCCATTATTTTATTTTCTCTTTTATCTTATGTAAAATCAAAACTTTATATTACTATATAATATTTATATAGTTTCTCTCGTTTTTACTCCTTCTGCAGATCCCAACAAGATAGAGAGAGAAAGAGAAAGGATCTTTGATTGCCTGTACCTATCGTTTCCGTGGACTGTGCTTAGCCTACTGTCAAAATTTTAAAAAGGTAGTATATGTTTGGTTCTAACTATTTAGTCTCTTTTTGTAAAAAGATTGCCAGTGTTGTTGGGTTGATTGTGTGGACTTTGGGGGGTAAAGCACCCTGAGGAGTCTTTTTGTGCAGCGTGTGAATGGATGGATGAATGCTTAAAAAGACTTCGCCTTTCTGTTTTGTTTTTTTGCTTGTTCTTTGTATGAGACTTTTTTGGGTTTTTACTGGGTCCTTGTCAGTACTGACAAACGATTGGTCAAGCAGACCCCCTGGAAAAAAAAAAATTAGGTTTTTTTTTTTTGGTATTTGTCAGTCTTGTATGGTTGTATCAGAGAGGAAAAAGAAGGGTCTTTAAAAAAGAATGGTATTTGTTGTCTCCTTCTTCTTTGAAATAATCTGAAACCGACTTTCTAGAGAGGGATCTTTATTTTTATTTTTGTATATTTAAGAGAAAGAGGGACTCTTGCATGGGCGTTGACGAGGAGACAGTTTTTTCTTTGTTTCTCCGTTGAGAACCGTTGAGAACCGTAAATATGTAGACTTTTGCACAATCTGGGCGGTATTTGTGAGTCAAACTTGTGAACTAAGAAACAGAGAGAGGAGAAATCGACGCATAAACTTGCGAATCTGATAGGGACGGTTTACAGTACTCGAGAGATAAAACAGGGGGGAAGAGAGAGGGGAGAGGAAAGAAGAGATCCTGAGGGAGAAGGGTTCGGTTTTTTTCTTTCTATTTTGATGAGTTTTGAAGGTTTGATTAGGGGTAGTAGTGACGGTGGGAGAATGGGAACTAGGGTTGTGGCTAATGTTGTTTCACACAGCAACATTCCGAGTGGGGTTGCCGTTGCTCCGCCTCCCCATCTGAGCCCTGTCCATACACCTATCTCCAAATCTGTGAAAAGATCCCCCGCTCTATCCCTCTCCTTTGTACGGCTTCATCCTTTATTCTCCTTCTTGCTCTGCATCGTCCTAGATTAATTTCTCACCTACTTATTTGCTGTTTCTTTGATATATTTATTAGACGAGTTTATGTTCCAGCTTTTGAGATGGCTCTTTTTAAAGGACTCCTTTTTTTTTTCTTTGTTGGTTGCAGAGGAGAATGGATGGTCTTGGTCATGGTGAGATGGGTCTACTTGTGGAAAATTTTGATCCTAATGTGGTTGGGAGGATGAGGGAAAATGGGTATGAGAGCAGGTCTGGAAGTGACAACCTTGATGTTGCCTCAGGTGATGATCAGGATGCCGGAGATGATGAACCACCGAGGAAGAAGAAGTACCATAGACATACTCCTAATCAGATACAAGAGCTTGAAGCGTATGGCTTATCTATTTTATTCATTTGAATATAGGGAATTTGTGTTTGCAATACTGCTCCTTGTGGTTTCAGGATTTGCATATAATGTTTTCTTCTTTGCAAATTGTTGTTAGTTTCTTCAAGGAATGCCCTCATCCTGATGAGAAACAAAGACAAGAACTAAGCAGGAGGCTTGGCTTGGAGAGCAAGCAAATAAAGTTTTGGTTCCAGAACAGGAGAACGCAAATGAAGGTAAAATGAAAATTTCTTGAATTCCTTTTAACATCTATGTCTGAGATTTAATCTGGTGATAATGAATATTTGTAATTCTAAATCAGACACAACTGGAACGCCATGAGAATGTAATTCTTAGACAAGAAAATGAAAAACTGCGAATGGAGAATGAAATGTTGAAGCAGACCCTTGGTGTTCCAATATGCACCAATTGTGGTGGTCCAGCAGTGGCCGGTGAAATATGTTACGAGCAGCACCAACTTAGGATTGAAAATGCTCGGTTGAAAGATGAATTGGGCCGCATTTGTGCATTAGCAAACAAATTCTTGGGTAGGCCTCTTTCATCCTCAGCCAGTCCAAGCATGCTGCAAGGTTTAAATTCTAATTTGGAGCTGGCAGTGGGTAGAAATGGTTTTGCTGGTGTGAGCAATTCTGGCATCAACACATTGCCGGCGGGACTCGATTTAGGTGATGGAGCTATGATGCCTTTGCTGAAACCGACAATGGGCCTGGAAGGGCCACTTGATAGATCGACGTTCTTAGATGTTGCTGTGGCGGCTATGGATGAATTAATTAAAATGGCACAGGTGGATAGTCCCCTTTGGATAAAAAGCTTGGATGGAGGGAAGGAAACATTGAATCATGAAGAGTACATTAGGACATGTTCTTCTTGTATTGGCATGAAACCAAGTGCCAGTGGCTATGTTACTGAGGCTTCACGAGAGACTCTTATGGTAATCATCAGCAGCGTGTCTCTCGTGGATGTGCTGATGGATGCGGTATGCTAGTCAACATCTTGTTCTGTTGTTTTTTTATTGTTCCATCAAAATTTCAATCTGTTCTGATTCCTTTGATTATGTGCTTTGGTGCTCCATATTTGGACATTTTCATTGTTCCATTGACAGGAGAGGTGGGCTGACATGTTTCCCAGTATGATTGGAAGAGCAGAGACCATTGATGTATTATCCAGTGGTGTAGGTGGTACCAGGAACAATGCACTACAAGTGGTAGGTGTGGTGTCTGCTATTTTTATTTTTTATTTATGGACGTGAAGCTGGAACTGAAGTATCTTACTTTGCAGATGCATGCTGAATTTCAAGTGCTTTCACCTTTGGTTCCTGTCCGTCAAGTTAGATTCCTTCGCTACTGCAAGCAACATGCTGAGGGTTTGTGGGCTGTTGTTGATGTTTCAATTGATGGCAGCTCAGATGTTTCAAGTTCGCATTTGTTTTCAAGCTGCAGGAGGTTTCCTTCTGGCTTTGTTGTCCAAGATTTGGCTGATGGTTACTCCAAGGTAATTTCTAATATAAGTACTCAGTTTCTTTATTTTTGTGAGGAAACCATGACTTGCTTCTTTAATGTGCATCCTTTTGGTTTTTATCTGTAGATATTAATAATGAAGTTGTTATAACTGCAACTTTGAGTTTAATTAAGCCTACATGAAAGTGATAGTCAACTTGGACTTCTGGTTTCTAGTCACCTTGACCTGTGTTCTGCAGAAAATATTAATATAATATGCTATTTAATTCCTCACCTATGTTGCCTTCCCTTGATGGGTTTCTTCATAATAAAATAAAGCTTCACAGTTCCTAAGAATCTGAAGCTCTTATTGTTATTATTTTTCTGAAGAAGATGCTTCCTCGTTTTAATCATTTACAATCTTCATTTTCAAAATGAAGGTAGCTTATTGTCTGTACTTAACCAGCTCACTGCTGCATGTAGAGTTGAGCAAATCAAGGGTCCTAACTTTTTTATTATTAATATAACATTAGGATGCCATACCCTCCATCTTTGTGCTGGTAAATCCTGGGGAATTTCAATCTTTGATGTATAAACTATGTATTTGATCCTTCTATTCTTGTCCCTACATCTCTCTTGATTCGTTTTTTATTGACCGACCTGGATCCAGTCATTATCTTGTTATCTTTTCAACCCCGTCTTTTGCGGCTACTTGTTTTACTATATTTTAATGATGTCACCTTTCTATTTAATTTATAATTCTGCAAATTTCTTTTGAAGTTTAGGAATGCATCTAATTTTTTTTATCATATATATATATTTTTTGTCCTATCTTAATGGCACCATTCCTCCTTGTTTGACCTGTTGATGTGAAGATCAAATTTTCTCAGTGGATATACTTAATATTTTGCTGGTTTCATCATGCAATGTCTACCATGAGACCTATGTTCTATTGCTTTAAGAAGAAAAATATTGTTCTGGAATCATTTTAAGTTTGTGGCAGATGGAGTCCTATATATTCGGTTTTGCCCTTTATAGAGGCCAGAATGAACCAATAAATGATGAATTTAAATTTGATAATTGCTGGAAGTATGCTAGCCCGCTTACAAATTGTAAGTGCAGGTTACCTGGGTGGAACACTCAGAGTATGATGAGAGCATTGTCCACCATCTCTTCAAGCCATTAGTCAGGTCTGGTTTAGGTTTTGGTGCACAGAGGTGGGTAGCTGCCTTACAAAGACAATGTGAGTGCTTGGCAGTGCTCATGTCTTCCACTATGCCTAGCGAAGACCATACAGGTTTCGTTTTACTACTTCATCCTTTTCACTTCTATGTTCAATATGGTAAATTTATCTTCTAAGTCAAAATATTATGGCACAGGAATAACTCCAAGTGGTAGGAAGAGCATGTTGAAGTTGGCACGTCGCATGATGTATAACTTCTGTGCTGGAATCTGTGGTTCAAGTATACGAAAGTGGGACAAGCTCCAGCTTGGTAATGTTGGTGATGATGTCATTGTGTTGACCAGGAAGAATATCAATGACCCTGGTGAGCCTCCTGGTATCGTGTTAAGTGCTGCAACTTCTCTTTGGATGCCGGTATCACAGCATAGGCTATTTGAATTCTTGCAAAATGAACAAATGAGGTGTCAGTGGGACATATTGTCCAATGGTGTGCCAATGCAAGAGATGGTTCGATTTGCCAAAGGCCAAGAACAAGGAAACTATGTCTCTCTCCTCCGTGGCAGTGTAAGTGGTGATTCACTATATATTTTTTAGAGAGTTGTTTTCACCTTTTTTTCATCTGTCTTTTCGTGTTTTCCTCTGTTTGAGGTATATACTCATCCCTCTGTTTGAGGTATATACTCATCCTTTTCTACCCTGCAGGCCATTAATACAACCGCAAACAGCATGCTAATCCTACAGGAGACATGGAATGACGTTGCTGGTTCACTGGTGGTATATGCACCGGTTGACATACCTGCAATAGGTGTTGTTATGAACGGTGGTGATCCAGGCTATGTGGCTCTTCTGCCATCAGGGTTTGCTATCCTTCCTTGTGTCTCGGCTGGTCAGACAGTGGGAGAAAGCTCTGATGGGCCTTTAGTTAAACCTCATGTGGAGGGCTATGAGGGTGGATGTCTACTCACAGTTGGCTTCCAGATTTTGCTGAGTAGTATTCCTACAGCGAAGCTAACGGTGGAGTCGGTTGAGACTGTTAGCAATCTCATCTCCTGTACAATTCATAAAATCAAAACATCTCTTCCAGCAACATGATCGGAGAAGCTTGGTAACCCTGCTGCTTAGTGGAATCTACCGTTTTCCTTTCGTTTTTCTGAGTTCCTTTTTTTGAAAAGAAAGACAACAGGTGGAAAGTATAGGAGACAATGTGTTATATATATATATATATAGAGAGAGAGAGAGAGAGATGAAAGGGAGGTGGAATATGGGATGATAAGGGGTTGCGAGTCAAGAACGAACCACCTGGGAAGAATTTTTTTTGTTGTTCTGTGGATCTGAATTGTCTAAGGTCCATGTTTCAAACTTGGCATCAATCAAGGGTTGTTGTGGTTCAGGTATTGACTCAGTCTACCCGTGAACTGCTGAGCTCCCCGTTCATTTTGTTAAATAGATGTTTGCATGGAGAAACAACATGGATATTTAATAATCTTTTTTTTTTTCTTTCTCGATTTCCAATTTAGTAATATATATATATATGTGGCCAGCTGTCCCTTATATTTGTTTGAAAATTTCTTTTATAGAAAGTGACAATGGAATCCTTTGTTGGAATTTTATATCTCTGTTGCAATCTGCTATTGGGCCTGGGGGTGAAATTTTTAGGCTTAACATGTCTTAAGCCAAGTTTGGTCTGGAGTGTGGCACGAAGTCTTGCCCTTTTAACCCCTCATCAAGCCATTTCCTTGGAGGCTTTACCCCCTAGGGTTTATGGGAAAATATTTGTTACATTGCAAGCTTACAGGTATGATTTATCATTATATAATTATTATTATTTTTTTTTAAGATTTCAGTTGTGATACTGCTATACATTCTCCTTTAAAATTATGTTATAAATTTATAGTTGGCATTACATTATAAGTATATTATTATCATGTCTAAGGTAATTTCTTAGTCCAAGCTGAAAGATTTTTTTAGTGGAAGTGTGATTAGTTAGAAAATGATTGCCTTCTTTTTGTTTGGTACGGAGAGATTAGAGATTGAATATGAGGTGGTTATAACTTATAACCATCTTTAAAGTGTTATTGCCATTGCCACTCAAATATTGTTTCAAAAATAGTTAGTTTTAATATTTGAAAATATTAGTTTATAAATTTAGGTTTAATTTGATAGTGTTGGGTTGTAATTGTTATTGTAAGTTTTTTAATCCTTAAACATCTTAAAAATATATGAAATATATTGAATATATTTAATATTTATTTTAATTAACATTTTATATATTTTTAAAATGGTAAAAGAACGTAACAAGAAGAAAACTAAAGCACCCAGAAGCTTTCTTAAATAAAGCTTAAATTTTAATATATTAAGTAATAAATATCAATAGTTTTATCATTTATAAATTAACAATTATAGTTATTAGTTGTTTAATATCCAACAATTAAGAGTTTTGAGTTTCTATACTAAAAAATTAAATTTTAGAATAGGTGGGGAAGGACTTGAAAATATGAGAATATTTTTAATTATATAATTTATTATTTGATGTATTAAAAAATTATAATTCTTACCTGTGTTTAATAACTAAACAAAACTCAACTAATATTCTTAAAAAAAAAAGGCATACAAAAGTTTGTATCACCTTGACACTTTTTAATTGTGGCAATAACCATTCGCTGATCAAACCGTTGTGCAATTGACTACAGCTATAATTTTTTGGCCCCCCAAGCAATGAACTCACAAAGACACCCATTTATTTGATGCCCCTTTGGTCCAAGACTCCACTAATTCACCCTAGTGTTCAATTGGTGCCATTTCACATCGGAAAATTATTTCAAGATGATTTTTTTATATTATATTTTTATATAATTTTATGTGTTATTTTAATAATTAATTTTTTTTTTATTTATTTAAAATTTATAATATTAAATATATTCACTCATTTAATAATATATAAAATAATATAAAAAAATTATATAAAAAAATTATCCTTATATTACTGCCTTACCACATTGAGGCTGACAGTTATATAAATTGAGCCAACTTAATCTAAACACGAAGACCGTGGCCCATTCTGGAACAATCGATTAACTAAACGGACCCTTTTTTTCTTCGGTCCGGAATTTCACGTCTTCATCTCATTTCCGGCAATTTCGATGCTCAAAATCATTCCTTTCCAAATTAGGCCCCCGAATTTCAATTTTCAAGTTCAAAACCCCCCGGCGAAACCCTAATTTCACGCCCAAAATGTTCATCTTCGTCACTTTCACTTTCGCCTCGAAGCTACTCAAACCAAGAACACGAATACCGCAAAGATCACTTCCGTTGAATCTTGACTGTAATCTTACATCGACTAGATCCAAGTCTCAATCCACTTCCATTCCCAAGAAGCAGGACCGAGTCCGCGATCATGGCTACGACAACTACATGGAGGTCGAGAAGAAGACCCGGAAAGTCCTTAAGTTCCAGTCCCTTATCCTCTCTCAACCCAACCAAACCCTCCCCGTATCTCGCCTCGAGAATCTGGCTCGTCGTCTTGGCCTTGGCTTCAAGCAACACGAAGCTGGGGCTTTCCTCCTCAAATTCCCCCATGTTTTTGAAATTTATGAGCACCCAGTTCAGAGAATTCTCTACTGTAGGTTGACTCGCAAAGCAATTCGCCAGATTGAGCTAGAAAAGGAGGCGCTCAATGCCCAGATTCCAGACGCGGTGAGCCGGTTGAGGAAGCTGCTTATGATGTCAAATACGGGTCGGTTAAGGCTTGAACATGTTCGTATTGCCAGGACTGAGTTCGGTTTACCTGATGATTTTGAGTACTCGGTAATTCTCAAGTACCCACAATTTTTTAGACTGTTTGATGCTAAAGACACTAGGAATAAGTACATCGAAATTGTTGAGAGAGATCCTAAGTTAGCTGTTTGTGCAATAGAGAAATTGAGGGAGAGAGAATACAGAGAGAAAGGACTTGATGCTGAGGATATTAGGTTCTCATTTCTAGTTAATTTTCCACCTGGGTTTAAGATAAGTAAGTATTATAGGATTGCTGTATGGAAGTGGCAACGGCTTCCTTATTGGTCGCCATATGAGGATATTTCTGGGTATGATTTGAGGTCACTCGAGGCTCAGAAAAGGATGGAAAAGAGGGCCGTGGCAACAATTCATGAGTTGTTGTCACTGACTGTGGAGAAGAAGATTACTCTGGAGAGGATTGCTCATTTTAGAATGGCAATGAATTTGCCAAATAAGTTGAAGGATTTTCTTCTTCAGCATCAGGGGATATTTTATATTTCAACTAGGGGGAATTATGGGAAGCTTCATACAGTGTTTCTCAGGGAGGCCTATAGGAAAGGAGAGTTGGTTGAACCAAATGGTTTGCATTTGGCTAGAAGAAAGTTGGCGGAGCTGGTTTTATTGAGCCCAAGGAAGGCAAAGGTGGATCCAGAACTTGTTAGCTTTAGAAGGGATAGAGAAGAGGAATTTGAGCATGCTAGACGGGACTATGTGGAGAATTCTTTTGGAGGTTTTGGTGTTGAGGGTAATGTTGAGCAGGATGGGATAGGGGAAGTTGATTCAAATTCAGATGTGAGTTCTGATGTTGAATCTCATTACACAGACGAGGATGACGATTTTGATGAAACTATGGATGCAAAGGTGGATGCCCATTGCAACCAATGACCAAAAATTCATATTGTTTTGATGTCATGGTCCTAGTCATGGGTAAATTTGATTTTCTTGATCTTAGAACCAATTTGGAACTATGGGGGCTAACCGCCAAACTCTAAACAACCATAGGACTTGTGGATTGAGGACTGCCATGTTTGATCTGGACAATGTGCAAATGGGATTCTTATTCACTAGTAAACAAGTACCTTTTATGGCGAATTGGTTTTAAATCCTGGCTTACAAAGGATCTCTGGAGAGTGGAAAAGAGCTTGAAGTTGAGTTGTGAATTTTTAAAATGGAAATATGGAGCTGAGTCCATCTAATTGCTGCCATGTCTTCTTCCTGGATGTAAACTATTTTCACTTCAGTTAATAGGAGTTAGTTTCAGAAGCTGCTTCTACCTGATGACGACACACGTGCAATCAGAAGTCTTGAATATCAATGAAAATTTTATTCTAATAAAAGAAGATAATGCAATAAGTTTATAGTTTTGAATTTATATATGGCCAAATAGTTCACATCACAATCTTTACATTGTAGATAGTTCTTTGTAATTTGATTGTTTCCATGATTTTTTTTCTCTCAAAGCTGGTTCTTAGTTCTCTGCTTTAATGTTTTGTTGCCTCTCACATTAGAAGATGATTGGTATCTGGTTTCCTGCCACAATGAATGTGCTCTTCCAGTTAGTTTTATTACATGCTCCTTTTTTACATCTTGATTTTGCCTCTTTTAGTTTCTTTTCTTCTTTCTTTCTTTCTTAGTTTTTTGGACGACTATACTCAGGCCATAGCCGAGACCTAAGTCATTGGATTGGAGCATAAACCCATCTCTCTAAAGTTGGTTGATTTGGTTTGACATAACTACTCAAGCTTTGTTTAGTGTGGTTTTAATTTTGAGTTTTTTTGTTTGATTTTTAAAAATAGAGAAATTTTATAAATTAATTAATTTTGAAATTTTGATTTTTAATTTTAAAAATTTATATTCAATAAGTTGTTAATTTTAATTTTAAATTATTTAAATTTTCAAAACTTAAAAAAAAAAAAAGAAACAAAACTACGACGTTGACAAATGGTGCATAATTAGACCACATCTACAATTATTGATTTTCCATTTCATCCACGCAAGTTATATCTCTCCCCGGTATGCACAGCCAGCATGGGGTGTCCCGGGTCGAAAGGACATGTCCCAATGCTTCGACATTGACAGGCACACAAGCCCTTATAAAAGTCCAAACAGTTTCTCCAAATCCCATTTTCATTATGCCTGTATCATCCAAGATAGAATGCAAACAAAATTTCATAAATCCATATATCACATTGAGGCTGTGGGGTTCTAGTGGTTCTAGGGGTTTTGTCTAAATTCTTCAAAAAAAATTTTATTTATTAGTAATATCACAATTTAATCTAAAAAATACCAAATACCTTATTTGCACCTTATACATTATTTTTTTTCATAATCAACACTTTCAAAAATTTTTACTCTCGGTTAACTCTCTTCATAATTTAAAACTCATAAAAAACCCAAAAATCAACAGTTAAATCTCTTATTTACACCTTGATTTTATTGATAATTTATGTTTTTTTTTTTACGGATTTCAAATTATGAAAAATATTGATTGGGAGTGAAAATTATAAAAGGTGTTAATCATGAAAAAAAAAATAATGTATCAAGTGTAAATAGAGAGTTTGGCATTTGAAAATTTAATTTGTATACTTTTTGAACTGAATGAGCAAGATCTAAAATGGAATAACATTCAATTTGTTGATTGTAGCTTGTCCTTGGATGTTTATATAAAACAATTTTGGGATGAAAGTTACTCTTATAAAAAATGTAAGAAATTAATGCGTATGCAATCTGAGATATTTTTGTTGAATGAATAAATAATAGACAGTTGTTAGGTCATATTACTGAACAAGTGGAGTCAGTACTCTCACTGCTACCTTCCCTTGATGATGTAATTAGACAACTAATCTCCACTAACCAATTTGCAACCAAAGGGTTAATGATCTCAACACGTCTGCTCTGGCTCTTTTTTTTTTTAAGTTTTATTTTATTTTATTTTATTTTGTCTTTAAAAAAATGAAAGAGAGTAAAAATCCACAAGTTGAAAGAGTATTTTGTGAAATATTCAGACCTTACGTTTGGGTCCCTCATACTTCAGCTACTTTTTATTGAGTATATTTTTCATGTTTTAGCTTCTTTTCTTTCATTCATTTT
>BPVZ01000003.1:4062915-4084298 GCA_020521535.1 Rubroshorea leprosula | reverse complement strand
TGAAATCTATAAAAATATATAAATTTAGTATGAAAATTTGTATAAAATTATATATTATAATTAATAAGGCTTATGACACATGTTAGATAAACTCTTTATTAATTTTTATATGAAAATATAAAATTTAATTTCATATTTATCAACTGACTGGTGCAACAGTCTATTTGGAAAATTAATAAAATTGAAATCAACTTTTCATTTTTCTTTTTCCTTTTTATAACAATTAATTAGAAAAAGTGCAATTAAATCCTTTAAACAATCTACATTCAATTTAAGCTGACCCCATGTGTTTCAAAAATGTCAAATTAATTACTCAATTTCCTGGGGTCTTCACCCTTGAACTTAAAACTTTCATGGGTTTATTTCCCTCAACTACAAAGTTGACCAAAGCAACCCTTCTGTTAAAAATTTAAGAAGGAAAAATTGCTTAAAGGTCCTTTAAGTAAGAATATCAAAATGACACTTTGGGATACAAATATAAAATGCTATCAATTAGACGCTGAGTCCAAATAATTTAAGCATGGTAGCCATTATAGCTCAAACTATATTGAAGGAGTATTAAATTTCATTGTAGATTTATTATACTACGTATCTGCCAAAGAATAAAAAATAGAGAAATTATTAGAAACCTTCACTCATATCCAGGAAACTAGATTTAAATGAAGAAAGTAAATTGTTGTTAAAAATTCTAGAAGAATATCTAAAAACATGACTATAAAAGAAAGCTTGTACAATAAAAAAAAAAAATGTGGATGTTTGATTGGGAAAAATTCAGATTACATCCGCATGAACATTTAAAGCCAATTGGAGAAAGTATGACTAAGGATCATTCCTAGAAAATTGGGAAAAAGCAGGAAACATAGAAGAATGATATATTGAGAAGTGAAACTACAAGAATTAGATTTTCCCATTGAAGGTATCAAAAACTAAAAGGAAAGATGGTGGACCATCTGAAAGAGGTAATGATGGTGAAGGACCTTTAAAGAAAAATGAAGAATGAAATGATAAAAAATAAGATAAATTTGCTAAGGAGTATCACAATATTTAAAAACCCAAAAAGACAAAGAAAAAGAAAAATCTAGAAAACCACCTTCGCCACCAAAATTCATTGTAGAAATATGAAAAGGAAATTATCAAAGTTTCACCTTTGTGAGATAGAGGGAACCTAGAAAATTAGAAAGAGAAGCAAGAGAAGGGAAATGTAAAAATCCTATTGTATATGAATTCCTACCAAAACTAGATAAGAAACTACAAATTGTATTTACCACAGGAGTCTATTTAGTTGTCGACTATACCACTAACCCAAAGAAATTAATAGAAGATTGGGCATAAGCTAGTGGCCTGGTGGTAAAAGGAAATGATGTCTAGAACTAAGAATCTGAAAAATAAAATAAAATAAAATAGAACTAAAAACATTTTAAAAGAAACTCAAAGAGGCAATACACAGAATTTTTGGGAAAGATTTAAGGATGGACCAAATTTTGATATTAAGACGAGAAAAACATGAAGTAGGCTATTGGATAGCTAGGGAATTAAAAGGGAATTTTGTGGAGACCAAGATACTAAGAGATTATTCAGAAAAAGCATAAGAGAAAAATTAATAAAATTAAGAATATGCAATATGATTAGGATTGATGAGTACTATTGTGAATATCAAGGTACTATTATAATCTTAAGAACTCAGAAACTCTCTTTTTAATGGACTAGTTTCAAAAATACTTGAACCATGGAACAAACTAATAATGGAAAGATATGAACAATATCTAAAAGAGTTTGATAAAATAATAGACATGCAATGGATAAGAGCACAATTTCTGACGAAAATACTTGGAGAATATTGTACTAACACCTTAGCAATGAAAGATTCTAAAAGATATTAGAAGACAACATGAATAATATCAACTAGAAATGCCTGGATAGTATGATTGTGAAATAAAAAGGAAAAGGAATTTTAAAAATTTTTTCAAAAAACCAGACAAAAGAAAGAAATATAAAAAGAACTTTTCTAAAGGAAGATTCTTTTAAGAAAAGAAAAATCTTTAAAATTTTCAAAAATCACAAAGGAAACCCGCCTCGTCCTTTTGGAAAACCGAAGTTAGAATGCACATATTGGATTTGCAAATAAAAAGTGCTTATAGCACTTGATTCCCTAAAGAAGAATCCCCAGAAAAATTTTAAATTAATAAAAGCATTTGAAGAATGAACTCAGAAGTAGCAACGATATCAGAACGTGAAATACGAAGTGAGATTTTAGAAAATGAGAGTATTTATGAATGGAATGAGTCTAGTGATGATTCTGAAAAAGAAGAGGAAATAATAGAAATGACGAGAGAAGCATTAACCTCTGCAACTTTTATCGGAACAATCTGTGACGCTACCTCTCTAGGGACATTATATGAATCTCAAGAAAGCACAGAGATAAAGGGGAATTATGAAGGAGAAACTATAACCTAGAAATTGTCTGTAAAGGATAAAAAAGAGGTTTATAAAGGAAGTAGATAGAGTCTTAATATAGATAGTTTTGAAGGAGTTACAAAAGTGGAACAAACTAAAGAAGGAACCATAATGATTCCATCATTAGATCCTAAGAAAACTAGAAAATACAGAGATAAATATAACTTTGTGCACTTAGTATTAATCTAAATAGAAGTATGTCCTTTATAAGAGGAATAGATACACCTATACTAGTATGCGTGTTAAACTATATAGACATCTACGCCTGAAAAATGCACTAATAGGTGGAATACACTCTAATCTTTACAATGAACTCATTATGTTTGATGTATATTTAAATAATCACATTAGTTTAGAATATAGGAATCTACATAATTGTTTAACTATAAAAATACAAACCAAAAATATTAATATGCTAAAGGGTAGCCATAACCTATTATTACATTATAGGATAATGTATAATTTGCTAAATACTACAAACCCTAAGTTTAGAAGAGAACCTACTAATGCTATATTATAAGAACGTAAAACATCCACACACAGAGGCTAGTCCCTAGGACACTAACATGGAAGGATCTCATAATTCCAACTAAAAAGTTAATAGAAGATAAACCAAGAACATCAACTTCAAAATCTAGTAACAATTTAGAGGCAACAACATATGATGAAGACAAGAATATATATGGTACAAGAATAAAGACGATAAAATACTAAGGTATAACAAAGTTAAGCTATCTTTAAAAGAAAGAATATATATGGTACAAGAATGTGATTAGATGTTGAATTGGTTAACAAAAAGAAATTCCCATTATTAGACTTGGTTAATGGAACAATGTCTAAAAGAATAACAAGCACAAATAAAAACAATCTACGAGTGTCATCTGGAAAAGACAAAAAAAAATAAAAGAACTAATAGAGTCCATCAAAACCTCATTAAATAGTTCATACATAAAACTTAAATTTGAGTTTATTGGATATCACTCATATACTATAGATGTTTTATTAGACATATGAGTTGCCTATACGTTAGCACAGCCAAATTTTCTTCCTAAACAACATTGGGTCAAAGTCCTTGCTAAAAGACTTGTAACAACAAATGGACAAGTGGTAGAACTCAACTATATGGCTAGGAATGTCCTAATCTACCTAGAAGAACAAGTTTTTATTATAGAACAAATTTGACAATTACCAAAATTAGATTAAGACATAATATTAGGAAATAACTTCTTAAAACAAAGAATGTGTCTTCCTTCTCTTCAACGTGTAGCTTATATCCAACTAGGAACTCCACTAATTAGTATAAAAATATTAAAGAACCTGGATAGAAATGTACCTTTGAATTCCATCCACAACAGTTCTTTGGGAAGAGCATTTGGCTATGCTAATGAAAAGAAGGTGAACAAAAGTGTACCTTAGGAACTCTAGGACCATGGAGGAAACCAATATTGGAGAAAATATCCTAGAAGACAAAAATTATGATGATAACTACTATGAGGAAAGCATGATAAATGAAGAATGGCACAACATATGAGGAAATGTTGATTTAGAGTCATGGTTAAAGGTTTAAATTTCTGTTTTGCCAAACAACTAACCTTTTGATGTATCAAAAAAAATTAGTATAGATGGGTTTAGTTGGTATGAGAGCCCCAAATAAATATTTGGACTTAATTATAATATTTAAAGAACTTTAGGACCTTTTCAATAAACAAGAAAAATCTCCGGTCATGATAAAAAAATTGGTCAAAGGGCTAAAACCAATATTTTACTAAGTTAAAGGGAGAAAAACCTTGCTTATAATTTGAAGGGCTAAAGGCCTTAAAAATAAAAGGTTTGAGGGCTTCCAAGAGGATTTAGCCCAATTTTCCTGTGGTAGGTTTACTCAATTTCTTTTGGTTGGTTGGTTGGTAAAAATAAATATGACACAAAATAAAATGGCAAGAAATTAAAATTTTCTTTTGGTATGTAGGAAAAAATAAAAACAGAAAAAAAAAAAAACAAAATAAAATGCCAAGAAATTAACTTCGACGAAACCAAAAATTAAGTTATCCTAACTTTAAAAATGTCAGAATATCTAAGAATAACCATAAAATAATTGTTATAAAGTTGGAATCGACACCGTTTATCAAGTCATGTAATCATAAATATGAGATCTAACTAGAACTTACATTAACCTACAATTATGATTAAACTTCCTTACATACCTTGTCCCATAACCTTTTTAACCATTTATTTTAATTTTTTTGATGGTTGGTCTTGCAATAAATATTTCCATTAATTTCAAATAGCAACTAAATATTAAAAATTTTAAAATTATTTAGGACACTTACCATTATAGTTTTGTTTGGTAGAGTTTAAAAGTAAATTTAATTTTAAATAAATTTTTATTTCACAAATTTAAAAGTATGTTACAAAGAAGATTTGAAGTCGACTTTTAAAATAAGTTATTAGCAAGTTTTAAAAAGTAAAAGAGATTAACGCTCATTTTTGTTAACTGCTCTGTTGGCACATGATAAGAAACTTTTCCATTGTGTTCCAACAAGGGGATTTGCTAAAAACTTCGAAGATGGGCCACAAAGGCCAGAAGAATAAGGTGGTATTAGCTAGGGGTGGCATGCTTAAGAAGGATGTTGGCTCTAAAAATGACAAGGAAGCAAGAAAAAGTGTGCTAGAAGATATTTTGAAGGAACAAGTGGAGGTGGCCAAGCTTGTAGCTAGAGATTTTGATCAGATAGGTTTTGATGTTAAGAAGGTGGATGAGTTGCAGCTTGACTTGAGTGATACTGGTGTGGATGTAGTGATTCCAACTAAGACTAATGTTGAGAAAGCCCAGGATGTTACTATCAGCTATGGGTCTATTGAGCAAAGCCTAGAAAAGTGTTGTAAAGTTAAAGATAAGTGAACTACAGATTCTAAGTCACATGTCGGCTAAGATAAGTTTCAATTTGTTCTAATGGTGCTAGTGCCTCTAGAACAAGGAATGTTGAACCTTCGAGAGCTAGATGGTTTAATATGCTCCAAGAAGAGAAATAAGATGCTTTCCCCCCCTTTAAGCACAAGCCAATGAGGAGCTCATCCTTTTTAGTTCAAAGGGATAGACATTTAAGGACGGGTTGGGAATTACATGTAAAGCCCCAAGATCCTTTCGAAGTAATGGTCATTACTGAAGAGGAATATAATGAGGGATCAGAGATTTAGGAGACTGCTTTTGTTGGATATGTACTGGGCACTAAACCTAGTTCGAAGGATATGGCACAATTTGTGAACAACCAGTGGAAGGAATTTCAAGTGCCTAAAGCTTTTGTGCTACATAATGGTGTGTTTTTGTTTGATTTGTAGACAAAGATGCATAGCAAGCAATGCTTAAAAAGAGATGGATTTTCAATGACCATCTTCTAATCTTGAAACAATGGACTCCAGAGTTTGATTCAAATAATTTGGATATGAGTAAGATTCCTATTTGGATCTAATTTTTTGATCTTCACTTGAGTTTATAGAATCCTAAGACCTTGGGTAAGCTAGCTAGTTATGCAGGGATTCCAATTGCTATAGATGCCTTGACTATTAAAAGGTAATAGGTAGTGTTCTCTCGAAATTTAGTGGAGGTTGAAATTATGGAACAATTACCTTGAGTGGTACTTGTGGTAGGCCTTAAGGGATTTTTTTAATAGCCAATAATTTCTAAGTAGTCCTTATATTCGTTGTGGCAAATGCAACAATCTTGGACATGAAGAAATGAATTGCAAGGCAAAGACTAAAAAGCTATGGCTGATTAAAAACATGTGCTTGTTATTGATCTAGTACAACATAATATTTTTTGAGTTACCTCTAGAAATACTAATTACAACACCTCTAATTGTTGAATCTTAAGTAATAGCTTCTATGGATGGCAAGTAATTATCCAAAATGAGTTTAGAAGTTGGGGTTAAAGGGACTTTGGTGCAGCTTGAGATGAATGATGGTCATTGTGGGAAAATTGCTATAGCAATGCAAAACTATCAGAAGAATGGTATTGTTGACAATGCTACTAGAAGTAAATGAGAGATATAGGATGCTAGTGGTGGTATAGGTACCTCTCATTTTGATAAATGATTTGTCTTGTTGCTTTGAACATGAGTGTTAGGGGTTTAAATGACCTTATCAGAGAAGTAGATGTTAGAAGTTTTCTTTTGAAGCATACATTTGTTTAATGGTTGCTTTAAGAACTAGAGTAAAATTTGAAAATAGTAGTAGAATTATGAAAAAGTTTAGGAACTAGTAGGGTTGGATAGACAATTACAACCATGCTTATAATGGAAGAATTTGGCTTCTTTGGGATAAATCTGTATAAATTGTCACTAAGTTAATGTAGAGTGCTCAATTACAACATTGTAAAGTCTTTGTTATTAGGGGGAATTTATCTTTCCTACACTCTGTGGTATATGCTTTTAACACCAAAGCTGAATGAGAGTCCTTGTGGAGGTAGTTTTCTAGTTTGGGACCTATAAGTGAACCATGGCTATTTTAGGAGATTTCAGCACAACTCTTAAGCATGATAAACGAATGAATAGTTGTGGATTATGTTTAGGAGATATTTTTGAAATGCATGATATCACCATTGTTAAGGATGTTTTTGATTTATGCTTCTCAGATGCTTTTTATACATGGTGTAATCATCAGGTTGGGGAAGATAGATTATGGTGCAAACTTGATAGGGCTCTTGTAAACACTATCTGGATTTGTCTGTACCCTAACTCTATAGCTTATTTTCCTAACCCTTGCAATTCTTATAACTTTCTGTGCTTGGTTAAAATTGGTACTCCTACTAATGGGAAGCCAAAACCTTTTTGGTTTTGTAACCTGTGGGCTAAGCATAAGCACTTTATGTTAATAGTTCGAGAAGCTTGGTAATCTCAAGTTAAGGGGTGCCCTATGTTTATAGTGGTCCAAAAGCTAAAGCAAGTTAAGTAAAAATTGAAGGTTTGCACAAGCAACATTGTAGTGACTTATAAGAAAAGATTAGTGATGTAAGAATAAAATTGGAAACGATTCAAATATAAATGGTCGTAAGCCCTTTTGATGAAAACTTGATTATGTACTAAGAAGGCAGTGAAGTAGAATTATCATAGGCTGATTGATGTCGATTTATCTCTTGCAACTCAATGTCCAAAATGTAAATGGTTGAAAGAGATGGATACTAACTGTGCTTTTTTCCATGTTAAAATAAAAGAATGATAGCATGGGGGTATCATTTGCTTAGTCCTAGACTCTAAAGGCTTATAACTGGTGCAACCTAAGTTAACTGAGTAGGAGTTTTTGTTGTACTACCAAAGACTGAGTGATAAGGGTAAAGAGGATGTTTAGAGTTTTGATTTCTTAGTTATCCAAAGAGGTAGAATGTTGACTATGGAAGAGGTAGACTCATTACACAGGCCTTCTTTGAGAAAGATGTGGAAGTGGCTATGATATCAATTCCCAATGGTAAGTCTCCTGGACCTAATGGGTTTATTGCATGTTTTTATAAATTAGCTTGGCCTATTGTTAAAGAAGATATAATCAAAGCAATGCTAAATTTCTTTGAGAAAGAAAGATCTGGGTCAAATTAATGCTACTAATGTCACTCTGGTGCCAACAACTAATTGTCCTAATTCAACTAGTGACTACAAACCTATATCTTGTTGCAATGCTATATACAAAGTGATTTCCTAAACTTTTGACTTAGAGGCTGAGTGAGGTAATGGATAAATTAGTGAGTCATAATCAAGCTTCATTTATAAAGGACAAATTAATAATGTCAAACTTGTTAATTAGTTAGGACCTTGTCCTAAACTTTTCTTTTTTTGAATAACCAAAAAAAAAAAACATTTTTGTTTTTAGAGTACAAGGGCTAGTCTTACCCATTTACATTCATTTTCTCTTTAATTTTGACAATATCAAGCAC
Source organism: Rubroshorea leprosula (assembly GCA_020521535.1). NCBI lineage: Eukaryota > Viridiplantae > Streptophyta > Magnoliopsida > Malvales > Dipterocarpaceae > Rubroshorea > Rubroshorea leprosula. The sequence goes on along the minus strand of BPVZ01000003.1, from coordinate 4,075,927 downwards.
CTATTTGGATCTTGGCACCAATCAATAAATGAAAAATTCCAATCATTTTTGTTCCCAGTAATCCACAAATAAGATCTCCTCCGAACTAATTCCAATCCATCCTCCACGTTAGCTTGCTTATCATTGAAAACTGCATCATTTCTCACTAACCATAAAGTCCATGTCATTGCAAACCATATCACTAGCCAGCTTGTCCTTGCATTTGTTACACCACTGTGCTGTACAAGCTACTTTACAGTCTTGATGCATTACATGAGATACTCCCCACCATTTGGCACATTTCATCCATAAAGAATAGGCAAAGTTGCATTCTAGCATAAGATGATTAGTGTCCTCACTATATTTTCTGCAAAGCTCACATTTGTCTTCTTCTCCATTCTTAATCATGTTCTTTTTTATCAGGTTTATTTTTCAAGGGATTCTGTGTTAGAGGACCAACTAAGTGAATGCACATACCTTGCTAGGAATTGTAGGATTCTAGCAGTTTAATAGTTTTTTGCCTTCCAAGGCCTCGTCCCTTGCTAACAAAGCATAGGCAAATTTCACGTTGTACTTGCCCCCTTTGTTATGTGCCCATCGCCAGCTGTCCTTCACTCCTTTTCTTCGTTGTATTCCCTGTATAATTTCCATGAGCTTCGTCACCTGTTCTGCCTCCCTAACCAGCAAACGTTTTCTCCAATTTAAGCACCATCTCCAGGCATCACCCTCCCAATGGCCCATTTCATTGATTGTGCATCCTTTACCTATAGAAAGAAGATATAATCTCGAGAATTTCTCTTTTAAACACCCATTTCCCACCCAGACATCCCTCCAAAATGACACTTTGTTTCCTTCTCTTACTTCTACACTAAATCCCGATTCCAACCACCCCTCTTTGTTCACACACCCCCAGTTTATACTACATATGTCTTTCCACCAATTTGACCTTATATTTTTACCCTCCCCCATCCAATCATGCCAATTTGTCCCATTCTTCCCATATCTTTCCTTCAACAGCCTATTCTTCCATAAGCCCTTACTCCCATCACTAATCTTCTGCACCACTTTCCTAAAAAAGCTAAATTAAACAACCTCAAATCTTTTATGCCTAAACCCCTATCCTCTTTTCTTTTGCACACTTTATCCCACCCAACCCAGGCAATTTTCTTTCCCTCTTCCCTCCCTCCCCACAAGAAGCCCCTACGTATAGTATCAATAGCTTTAATCACACCTTTTGGAACTAAGTGGACATGAGAAACACAAGAAGACTGCTAAGCATAGAGTTAATTAGGACAATTCTTCCTCCCAAAGATAGATATTTGTTATACCAACCAGATAATTTTTTCTTGAATTTATCAATCAGCCCCTTCCACATCTTTACTCTATAGGTACTCATACCAATCATCATTCCCAGATATTTCATCTGAAGCTCACCAATATTGCAATTCAAAAAGTAAGACATTCTATTCACCTCCTCCTTAACATTTACACCAATAAGCTGGCTTTTATTGTAGTTAATTTTCAGACCTGACGCCAACTCGAAAGTCCTCATAATGCCTTTTACTACTTTCATATTTTCCTCTGTTGCCTCTCTGAAAAATATTGTATCATCTGCAAATTGCAAATGTGTGATCATCAAGCTTCCTTTCCCCATTGTTACACCTTTGAATAGGTTATGTTTCACTGCATAGTTAATAATCCCATTTAACCCTTCTACAATAATTAAAAAGAGAAAATGGGAGAGTGGGTCTCCTTGTCTAAGTCCTTTGCTTATTTTGAACTCCTTTGTTGCACTGCCATTCAATAAGACTGACACTGAACTTGAGGCGAGGCATTCTTTTATCTATTGTCTCCATTTATCTCCAAACCCCATGCTGGATAGCATAAAGTCTAAAAATCCCAACAAACATTATCATACGCCTTCTCAAAATTAGCCTTGAAAATGAAAATCCTTTTTTTCTTCTTTGCTTCATCTATTGTTTCATTTGCAACTATCACACTGTCTATCAGTTGTCTTCCTTTCACAAATGCCAACTGATTATTATTAATAATTCCCTTCATCACCTTAATCAATCTGTTGGCCAACAACTTTGCTATGATTTTATAGATACAACCAGTCAAAGATATAGGTCTGTAATCTTCAATTTTAATTGGATTCTCCTTTTTTGGGATTAAGACCACAAAAGAAGAATTTGACCCTTTAACAAGTTGTCCATTTCTATGAAATTCATTCACAAAAGCACTAACTTCATGCCTCATGGACTCCCACATTTCTTTGATGAAACCAAAACTAAAACCATCCGGTCCAAGTGCCTTCATACTGTCACAGTCCCATACTGCTTGCGTTATTTCTTCTTCTGTGAATTGAGCTATTAACATCTCATTTTCTGCTTGATAAATTTTGTTGAACACCACTCCATCTAACTTTGGTATCCGCCATCCCTCCTTTTTAAATAGACTTTTAAAATGGTTTACCACCCCATTCTTGAGTTGTAAAACTTCTGATAATTACTTACCTTCTATCTCTAAGCAGTTTATCTCATTTTGTCGCCATCTATTCTTGATACATTGGTGAAAAAAATGAGTATTTGCATCCCCTTCCTTGACCCATTGCTTCCTTGATTTCTGCCTCAACATGCTGTCCTTTGCTTATAATTTCTTCCATAAATTTACTGTCCACTTCCTTTTAAGCTCAATCTCATCTATATTTAACTCTTCTATCTCCCCCTTTTTGTCTAATCTATCAATTTGCTCCTTGCATTCCTCAATTTTCTTGTCCAATTCAATGTAATGTTCTTTGCTCCATTTTTTCAAAGATGCCTTCATTCCTTTCAATTTTTCTTTTAGTACAAAACCACTCCACCCTTTTATATTCATCGTCTTCCATTCTTTGCTAGCCCATTCCTTGAAATTTGGATGCTGTAACCATGTGTTGAAAAAGCAAAAGGGCTTTGGACCCCAATCTTTGACTTCATTCTTCAATAGCAAAGGATAATGGTCTGATACTCTCCTTGCCAAGCCCCATTGCTTCATTCCTTCCCAATTGAGTAACCATTCCTCTGTCAGCAAAAATCTATCAAGCCTGGTCATTGTAGTTCCATTCGGTTGCACCCATGTGAATTTTCTACTTATCAACGGCAAGTCGATCAGCCTTGAGTTTGTAATGAAATCCTCAAAGCCTTTCATCTCCTTTTGTACTCCCTCACAACCTTTCCTTTCTAATTTTGATCTAGTCACATTGAAATCTCCTCCAATGCGCCAATTACTGCCACTATTGCCAATTAATACTCTTAGCTCCTCCCGTAGTTGTCTCTTCTCAATACCTTGGCATGAAGAGTAGACATTCACAATGTAACACGGCACCTCTTCCACTCCCCCAAAACCAAAGACTCCCAAAAAACCTACTCCTTCTATCACCTTTTCCATCTTGAAAACGTTACTCTTCCATATGCATAGCAACCCCCCTAACCTTCTTGCCACATCTTTTGCCACCCAATCAAAATTGTCAGATCCCCAAATCTCTCAATATAGCTTTCTATCAATAGCTACAATTTTTATTTCCTATATCATAAAAAATTCTACTTTCTATTTTCCTACCAATGTCCTAATTTCCCTTCTTTTCTCCCCTCCCCCTAGTCGCCTAATGTTATATGACATAATAATCATGGAGTCATACCTTCCCTTGCAATAACTTTCTTCTTGCTTTTTGAAACTATAGTTTCACCATGTTGTTGATCCCTTTGTTCCATTTGTTGCAGTTTCATCAAAACCTCTTCCTCGTTCCTCAACGCTACTGCCCCAATAAACTTTGCAAATTCCCAAATTTCCTTTGTTCCAAAGCCACTCTTTCTTGCCAAAATGCTTGTATTGCAATTGTTTATGTTACTATCATTTAAGGAATCACCAGTAACTTTGTTCTCTGAGTTTGGCAAGAATTGCGGAAGCTCTGAAACCTCTTCTTCCCTTTCCTTTGATCTACCTTTCTTCCTCTTATTGGCTTCAAGCTGTATAACTTTTGCTTCCTTGTATACTGCAACATATGATTTTGCCTTCCTTATCTTCTTCTTAGATTTCCTTCTTTCGTGCCTATCCATCCATTCTCACAATGGCCCTGAGTCGCTCTCTATCCCTTTCCAGAATGAGTCTAATTCATTTGCCTCCCTTTCTTTTGGAATCATCTTTTCTTTTCTAGCACCATTTTGTTTTTTATCATAAGGCCCTTGTCTCATATTTAGCCCATTGCGTGTCATAGGCCTTTTGTCTTGTTCATCAATTTCTTGGGCCATAAACATGTCCTCTATATTATTGGGCCTAGAGACCACCATATCCATATTCTCACCCACTCTAACCCCTTTAGTTATACATCTTCTAGCTTTAGTTGTGCTTCTTCACCTTTCAAAGCATTCGTATCTTGTTTAGCCACCAAGCTGTCTGATACTTTTTTTGATGATACTTCTACTTTGCTACTTGCTTTATCTTTGGAAATGGTATTTTTCTTAATGCCATCTGAATTAATAAATGCCTTGTTACCACTGTCCCTGTTTTCTTCATTTATGTTATCGGTGCATGACCCTTCTCCTTCCAACCCTTTACCATACTCCACATCATTTCTCTCGGTCACATCTTCCAACTTGGCCATGTCATCATCTCTTTCTTCCCCATTAACTGAAATTTCTGCACTTCGGTTGAAAGCCCCTTACACCGATTCAATTTCCTCTATGTCCCCCAACGACCATGATTCTATTTCCTTCTCACTATTGCTTTCTTCATGGATCTTGAAGTCAGATTTCATTGAGTATAGGTTGTTTGTTGCCTCCTCCTCTACACATTTGATGTTGAAAAAGTCTCATTTATTTTTACCATGAACACCTTTGAGATCACCTCTGTACAAGCAGTGGATATTAGGACTCTAGCTACATCAAATCTCTTCTTGTTGCTCATGCTGTCAGATAAGGAGATAAACTTCCCCCACATCTTACTCAGGTCATGAAAGAAATTTGGGCCTCAAGCATGTAATGGTATACCATGACACCTTATCCAAGTAAAGCGTTCATCCACCACCATTTCTGGAAACCATGGCCTAATCTCATCGAACCATTGCTTTAGCCAATCACTAGCATTTTCTACAAGAAATTGCAGTTCTTTCTTTCTCAGCACATTGCATCAACACTAGTCTGCTTCCCATTGGCTTCAGTGACATTGCAAAATACCATTTCATGAAGAATTTTTCCTATAAAGTTGGAATGATTTCAACTGCTCATGCTGTCCCAACATAGCATCCTTCTAGCCATGAGAACTCTTGTTCCTCCACATTGAACTCCCAACCTTTCCACTCATTATCTAGATCCTTTCTTTTCCACACCATTTTCTTCATTCTAGCCTGATTTTCTTGATTTCTAACGTTTCCCCTCCCCATATCTTGATCTCCCTCTGAATTTCTTTGTAATGCCTTCGCATAAGTTCTGGGTCTTCCTCCATTTGTACCAACTGTTCTTATGTTCCTTTCATGCACCTTATTGGTGGTATGTCCAAAGCCTCTCCCCATCCCAGTGTATTCACCTGCAGAGATTCTCTCGAACCTTAGTAGATTAACATGAAGCTTCACACCATCTATTGTTATCTCGTCAAGCTCATTCTCTAAAGATTTCACATTCTTCACCTCTGAACACCTCATGAAACCAAAACACCTTCCATACTTGTCCCTTCTCTCTGGTATGAAGATCTTTATTAATCTCCCAAATTTGCATAATGTTCTCCAAATCTGTCATGACTCCAATCCTCCGGAAAGTTTGTGAAGAAAAATGGCACCGCCTGATTGCATACTCCTCTATCAATTCTCCTATCTGGTTGGAATCTATGCGTCCCGCCTCAATTGGTTGATCGTCCTCTACTTTGTGCAAATCATCTTCCTTGTGATCTTGCCACACTGACTATGACATTCTCTCTCTCTTCCTCTCATCTCGCCCCCTTCTCTTGCTTTTTCCTCAACGATATCTTAACTAATAAGAACGTAAAACTCTTAAAGTTAGAGTTCTCATGTTCAAAGCTTATAATCACTACGGTGTGGAAAGGTTTCGTGAGAAGGGGAGGGTGGTTATCAATGTTGTCTAACATTTTCATAAACTACCATAGGAAGGATGGCACTACTAGGTGCTCAATGAAAATTGATTTAAGAAAGGTCTACCATTTTGTTGATCGGGAATTCCTAGAGGCTTTGTTGTATGGTTTGAACTTCTCTCCTAAAATTGTCCATTGGATTTTATTGCGCTTATTTATAGCCATATTTTCCATCATTATTAATGGCTAGCCCAAAGGATATTTTCTAAGGAATGGGGGCATTAAGACAAGGTGATCCAATATCACCTTATCCTTTTGTTCTAGTCGTGGAATATCTAACAAGGAAATTATAGGAGGTTGGAATAGATAAACAGTTTAAGTTCCATACCAAATGCAAAGCTATGAAGCGAACTCATTTAATTTTTGCTCTTAATATCATGTTTTTTTGTAAAATTGATGCAATGTCTCCAGCATTGATGATGGACAAGTTTAATGAATTCCTTTTGGAGGGCTAAGTGAAGCTACTGAGCATTATGTTCTCCCCAAAATAGGATTTTCTGAGGGGTAGCTCCCAGTTAAATATTTAGGCCTCTTTTTGGTAACAATAACTGTCTCCTATTACTTGCCAGCTTGTGGTTGAGAAAATGTAGTAAAGAATCAACTCTTGGGCCATAAAGTTTTTGTCTTATGCAGGGAGAATCCAACTTGTGAAATCAGTGTTGTTCCACCTACAAATGTACTAGAGTGGAGCTCTTTTACAACCAATGAAAGTTCTTAGAAATATTGACTCAACATGCAGGAACTTTATTTGGAGTGGAAAGTGGAATCTAAGTGTCATGGCTTTAGCGACCTAGTATGATATATGTATCCCCTAATGTGAGGATGGGCTCGGAATTAAGCAACTGGAAGCATGAAATAAAGTTGCCTCGAGTAAGCTAGTATGGATTATGTGCAAAAACTAGGATAATATTTGGGTTCGATGGCTAAATCAAGCTTAAAAAAAAAAAGAGATCCTAATTGATTGTGCTTTGATGTGGAGACAGATTTTAAAACTTAGGCTAATAGTGAAATGCTTAGTTGGTTACAGGTAAAAGATGGAAGACAAACTTCTTTGTTCTATGATTGGTGGGTAAGTGATTCAAGGCTTAGTGATATTCTCCCAAACTCAGAGATTTCTTTTTAGGGGCAGGATCTGAAGGTTTATGACTAGGGGAACAAAAAGAAATGGAGCATACCATATAGTTTTGTGCAAAGACATCCTCAAATTGCTCAAATTATTTCTTAGCAAAGATTGTGTCAATTAGCTGATGTTGTAGTGTGGAAATCAACCAATAATGGAACTTTTTTTTTTTTTAAACTGTGTACTCCTGCCCATCCATACGCATTACATTTAGTGGAACATTTTCCATCTCTAGTTGCTATGATAATATGAGAAAGAGGAGGAAAAGTAGACTAGCATGGTTTAGTGTTGTCAAGTTGTATCTTGCCGAGACATAGCATCTTACTATGGCTTTTGGTAAGAGGTAGATTAAAGACTTATTAGTACTTAAAACATAGACAATGGAGAATATTGCTGAAATAGTTTTCATATATATTTATCAAGCTATGTGCTGTACAAATATATACAGGGAGCAAATGCCTTGCGTCCTAGCAACCTTACTACAAACGGAAATAAAAGATATGAATAATATTTACAATAGTATAGAAATAATTGAATGGAGATCAAAGATTGCTCATGAGACGATTCTTTCCTTAACGAGACTAAGTCCCTTCTAGCTTAGAAAGGCTTAAAAATTACTACTCGATTCTGGTTTTGGAAGACAAATTATGAAACATGTGAGCATCTCTTTTTTGATTGTGACCTATCACGAAAGCATCAGGAGTAAGGTGCTAAGATCCAATAGGATATGTCGTACCCATTATGCTTGGACTGAGGAATGGGGATGGATTAGACGAGCTTGCAAAGGAGAAGGGAGAGTAAGAGGAAGGTATGAGCTACACTTGCTGCCAGTATTTATTTTATTTGGCAGGAGAGAAATTACAAACTGTTTCAAAGGAAAAGGAGATCTGCTTCTTTGATATGTGAGATATTTTGAATTTTATGAGATTGAAGTTTTGATGTAAGAGTTTTCCCCTTGGGTATGCCCAGGTGTTAAGTGTACAAAAGCTTTCAAGTTCAACAAAATTGCTTGTCGATTATTTTTTTTAAAGGGTTTTTAAAAAGTTATGATGCGTAATTTTTCTCAAATTTATGTATAAGTTATTTTAAAATTTTGATTTAATTTTTAGTAAATATTTAAATTTATAAAAGAGAATTTTAATTAAAAACAAATTTAATTTTACCCAGTCAAGTGAATTAATTAGAAAGTGTGTTAAAGAAGAGTATTCCTACCATATTTATTATTATTATTATTTTTTTTTTGCGAAGCAAAGGTAATTTATTAAGATTAGTGTGGAAGTACAAGTAGTACTCCAACTAATTACTTACACAAGAACAGAGAAGAAATAGGCTACATTTGTTACTCCTATCTTTCAAACTATTCTTTTCCTAGGCTTACTCTTAACCATCCGTAAGACAAGCTATAGGATTACACAACCAATCTGAAAGATAAAAGTGACAACCAGCTCTACTTGATTTAATCCAAAAAAAATATCTTAATTGAATTAATTCCAACAGCTTACCCATGTTTGTTTCTTGGCCTTGGAATATCTTTCTATTCTGCAAAAGCCAAATTGACCAGATCACTGCACTCTAGATGCAATCCCATCCATTTTTGAGCCGATTATCATTGGTCCATGCCTCAAGGCGATCGAAAGTTTTCCAACAGTCGTCTCCATCCTTATAGAAATCCCCCACCATTTAGCACACTCCTTCCATATCCATTTCGCTACTTTACATCTCAAAAACAGGTGGGCAGAGTCTTCATCTTCCTCCTCGCAGAACCTGCACTTCACATCATCCATAACACTGTCAATTCCTCTTGTCAACAAGTTTTTTTTTGTTGGTATTTTGTCAAGCACAACTCTCCAATTAATATGACTGGAATCAAGGGTGTTCATATCTGATTCATATCTGATCCAATCCAATAAAAAACCGATCCAAATCGATATAAAATTGGATTTGTTTGAATTTTAAAATTTTAAAATTGATATAATTGGTTTGGTTCGTGTTTTTACTTTTAAACCGTCCGAACTATCTGATTACAAAATAAAATCTGATTAGAAAATAATATAATTAAATAATATAACATATTTTTTGTAGTATTTTAAATTTTCTTTTTCTTACTTTACAAGATTATAACTCCATTAACTTAATTAAAAAAATAAAAATAGAACATCTTCATATTCCCTAAGTTATTTTTCCATTTTAATAATGCATTCTAATCTTAATTCTAAATTTCTAATTCACCTGCAACTCTATTATTTCAGAACTGGTTTGTGCCTTTACTCTTAGAACCCTAAATTTCTAATTTATTCTTAAAATAATCTTATGATTCTCCTAACTAAATTTTAAATAAGTATCATTCTAAAAGCCTTAAAATTATATAATAAAATTAGTCCTAATATTCTACTATTTTTGGATATTTGGTTTAGAAGTTTTAAATTTTGATTATAAATACTTCTAGTCAATTTTAGTAATATTCATGTTAAATGTTATTTACTTTTAACAGGATTTAAAAAATGGAATTAAATTATTAGTGCATTAGGAAAAATAAAATAATTTTAATCTTCGAAAATTATTTATGTTGTACTAAAAATTTGAAGTTATTTTTTATTGTTTTTGATGCTTCTATAATTATGTTTTTATTGATTTGGATGTTAATATATTTTATAGTTATACTTTCTATTTGATGTTAAAATATTTTAACATTATTTTATATATTTAATAATTTTAAAAACTGATCAATCCGATTGAACCACATCGATCTGATTTAAATTGAATTGATTTGGTTATCACATAATAATGGATTGAATTAATTTAAAAATTTTATTAATCGATTAAATTAAATTAGTTTAAAAAATAATAAAATCTAAATTAAACCACACCGCTAACATCCCTAATTGGAATGCTAGGAAGAGGGCAACGCGTGGGGTGGGTGTTGAAGGTAGATAAGGGGTAAAAAAACCTGCGAGTGGATGGAAGAATCTTAAAGGTTGATCTAATTTGCACGTATTAAGGATTCAATTTTTTTGTAATTTATTTATATCAAAAAGTGCAAAGTGTTGACCTTTGTAATTTTAAAACCATTGCTATATGAATGATTTTGATTGACGAATTAATTATATTAAAATTAATATTATATTTTATATAAATTAATTGTAAATTATGTGTGTTACACCATAATCTATGCTCGTAAAAGAGGCACACGTTATCAGAACCTTTGGATTAAAGCTGAAAGGAAACTCACAATACGAACAATTCCTAATGTGTTTTTGGTTGGTGATGGAAGTTTCTCTCTTAACTTTTTCTTTTATATGGTTATTTAAGTATTTTAAATTGTTAATTTTTTTATTTTTAGTAAGAAACTAACATAAAAAATTTAAATTAAGGAAATAAAAGTTAGTAAAAATATTATAAAGTGAATCTCATATATAAAAAGTTAAGGAAATAAAAGTGTATTGATTGAGAATTGTGTCAAGTGAAATAAAGAGTTAAAAATATCATTTTTATCCTCTTTTTTAAGAAAAATTTTTTTTCCCTAACTTTCTATACATGAGATCCACTTAATAATTTTCTTATTAATCTTTTTTATGTTAATTACTTACAAAACACAAAAAATTTTAATAATATAACAAATGTTAAAAAAACTTTATTATAAAACTTATCAACTTTTTATGCAATATTTTTCTAACTATATTTTCAATAAAATTTAACTCTAACCAAACATGAGACTTGCAGGAAAAATAAAGTTCATGAAGAAATGTAGCAGTAATTATGGCCTCATGTTGGATTAATATTTTATGAGAGATGCTGACTCTTAAAGTCTTATCCTTCTATTGGGCGTGATTTTTCGACACTTTGTAATGACCGTGCTATCCATGGAGCTCTTAAAGATGACAGAGTTTGGGTCATTATTTCTTATTTTGGATGATTAGGGGTTTTTAATTAGATAAGTTTTCATGCATTTTAAAATTAATATCTTTTTAAGCGATGTTAATAATGCATTCTTACATCAAATTAATGTATTTAAAGAAGTTAAGTTTTTAACCAAAGACTTAAACCATAAATTTATTTTCCGATGTGACACTTGTTGTCTGTAGATTTAATCCTTACTTCTGCATTATGTGGTACTAGATTACTAGTTAATAGACTAAATAGCACTAAATTTGGCCTTACAATAATAGTCAGTTGGTAACAGAAGTCTGGTAGAGTAACTGCCAGACTACTGACAAAAAGACATTTAATTTCTTCGTAAGGCCAGAGTTTTAATCTTCATTCCCTCTTTCTACTCCTTTTTCTTTGAGGATTTTAACTAGTTAATTTGTCAAAATAAAAATAACAATAATATGGTTGGTAACTATCTGATGACTAATAGGCAATAGTGAGTAGTTGTCTCTTCGTCCTATTATAATATAGTTACATGTATTTTGTAATTAGATTGTAAAATGTGATGGTCACACCCTTTATTTACACTTTGAAATATTATTATTTTTTATAACCAACATCTTTTAGAACTTTCACTTCTGATTAACATCTTTTATAATTTGAAATTAATAAAAAATTCAAAATTAATCATCAAGTTATGTACAAATCAAGTGCATATTTGAGGTTCGATTGTTAATTTTTAAATTTTTAACAAGTTTCAAAATTTTGGAGAACGTTGATTAGCAGTGAAAATTTTGGAGGGTGTTGAGTGTTAAAAACAATAATGTTGTTTAGAGTGTAAATGGAGAATTTGGCCAAATGTGAATCATCAAATCAGGAAGTCTTTAATGCATTTTCGAGATTCACCCTGTTTAATTCTTTAGTTTGTGCATTATATAAACTAAAACAGAATTTTGAATGTCAAAACCTATGTAGATAAGTAAATAACTATAGAGAGGTGTGGTGTTGGGATATTGAGAAGGTTTGTTCATCTGTTAAGTCTAGTATTTGGTTTGGTATGTTTTTTTCTTTGGATGCGGTAATGGGCGAGGATAGAAATTTATTTGGGGAGGGTTTTAGTTGAAGGTTAGGTAGAAGCGAGAAAATCAAGTTTTAGTATGATATTTGAGTGGCTAGTGAGCCTTTAAAATCAGTTTTTCCAAGATTGTTTAATCTTTCATGCAATAAGGATGGCCTGATTATTGCCCATGGGAGACTAGTCGAATGGATCTTGGTGTTGGCAGCCGCTTGGCGTCGCCCTCTTTTTGGTTGGGAGTTAGAGGAGGAAACAAATTTGATGGAGACTGCAGCCCGATGGAAAATGTGGAAGACCAAAGACGACAGATCTGTAGTAAAAGATGGGGAATATTCTTTAAACGAAGGCTACCTTTTACTGTATAATAGAAACAGGATATTGGACAAACATATTTGTGATAAGCCATGGAGTAAATTGCTTCCTTCGAAAGTGAGTTGTCTTGGGTGGCGACTAATGTTAAATAGCCTGCTAACCAAAGCTATTCTTCAGGATATATATAAGGGGCATAAAACTAAACAACAAGGCCCTGCTGTGTCTTCTATGCTCTGCGGAGGTTGAATGCGTTGATCATTTGTTTGTTAAATGCCAAAAGATTTAAATTAAAGCTGTGGAAGAGGTTGTTACATATGGTGGGGGCTGAATTTCTCCGCTCCAAGTAATGTCCCTCAACTCTGCGAGAGTCATCGTGCTGAAGGTCAGAATTAAATACGAGCGGAGATTTGGTCCTTTATATTCTGTGTCTGCAAGGTCAGTTTGACTTATAAGGAATTCTCTTTTACAAACTCTAATGCCTGGGATGAGAATTTAGTGTTCTAAATGATTCGGAGAAGAACCTTTCATTTGGCTGACGGGAA
>BPVZ01000003.1:4009936-4021335 GCA_020521535.1 Rubroshorea leprosula | reverse complement strand
GTTGTTGGATTTCATAGCTTCCAATCTCTAAGTAAAATGTGAAGAGTCTTCTTTTTCAAGCTAGTGTTTTTTTTTTTCCCTTTTTTTTTTTCTTTTTTTTTTAATACATAGATACATTCTAAAAATTTGAGTAAATTTTTTTTCCCCCATCTGGTAGATGGATCAATTCCTGCCATCAAATTATCAACATACAGGCAGCGCTTAAACTCAGGATGTGAGGTAGGGGATTGATGTGTCATGTTTTACCATGTTTCCTTTATTTATTTACTTTTCTAGAACTCTGTTGCTATCTTTATTTGGGAAAGTTTTCTCTTAGCTCTAAGTTATGCTGGTTGAATGGATAAGACAGGTTTTTCAAGATGAAACAAACTCACTGAAGGTGACATCGCTTCGGAGGAATATGGGGTCTGTTTTCTCTTGCATGATCAAGGAGGCAAAATTCCTTGGATTAGCCCTTGGGATCCCTTGCTTAGATGGGTAAATTGGATACAATTTTATTATTGTCGTTGGTAAAGTTTTTATTTTATCAGAATATAAATTTGGACTAGCTCCCTCATTTTCTTTCTAACCTTGAAATTTAGGGTTGAAGAAGCTGAAGCACAGTGTGCATTACTGAACTCAGAATCGTTATGTGTGAGTAGTTTTTCCCTTCTCTTTTCTGATTTGGTTGAAATAATCTTACACTCCATTAAGTGCACCTTGTTGTATATTTTACTATCACCAGGATGGATGTTTCTCTTCTGATTCAGATATCTTCCTTTTTGGTGCAAGGGCAGTTTATAGAGACATTTGCCTGGGTAAGTGTGAGATACTTTTGCATTTTGAGTTTTTCTTTATTAATTTTTTTCCGAAAGCAGCAAAACTGCTGACTATTTTATGTTCTATTAGGCGAAGGAGGTCATATTGTTTGTTATGAAATGGCTGACATAGAGAGGAAACTTGGATTTGGAAGGAACTCCTTGGTAATTTTTCAGTTTTGCTTGAGACTGCTAATGTTAACATATTCCTTCCTTCATGGTTGTCATGCTACTCATTTTTCCATTTTTTCTCTTGCCACATGGTAATTAATTATATGCTCTCTTCAGTTTTAGTATGGATTTTCACTTAGAAGCATTTTACTAGGAGGCAGGAAGGTGATATTCACTGTGTCAGTTTATGTTAGCCTAGATTATTGTTTGATATCTTTTCCATTTTCTGAATGTGCGTAATCTGTGGGATATTAGTATTGTTTGTAATTTTGTATGTCACTCAATGGATTACTTCTTAAGTAACTTGTTATTTTGTCATATGCAGATTTCTCTGGCACTTCTTCTTGGTGGTGATTACTCTCAAGGTGTTCATGGTCTGGGTCCAGTATGTTTAAACACCTTGATGCACCTGATGTGATTGTTTTCCCCTTTAAGTGCTCTTTTTTTTTTTTTTTTTTTTTTGGAGGGGGATGGTGGGGGTGGAGTGGGGGACAACATTTCTTAAGTGCTTGTTGAATATGAGATATCTGGCTTATCTACTGTCCTTATTTTGTGCCCCCTGCCTACAGGAGTCAGCATGCCACATTGTTAAGTCAGTTGGAGATAATGATATTCTTCAAAAACTTGCATCAGAGGGAGTGTCCTTCGCGAGGAGGACAAAAAATTCAAAGAAACAGGATCTACTTGCTTACAATCAGGACATAAATGGTTTGTGAAGGAACTTTATTATCTAATATTAGAGTTGATGTGTGCATTTGGCTCTTGCCTATTACTTTTTTCAGTGTTTTAACTTGCATTTCCATTTGACATAGTTGTGATTGAGCTTTGAGCTAAAAGATTCAGAGGTCAGCCAAATTAACAAGACGCCCATTGTATTTTAGGATAACTCATACAAGATTCTATACTCAAGTCTACCAGTAATATGATTTTAAAGATGATTTCCATATCTCAAGCAACTATAGGATTTGACTTGAATTAGCAAAGGGAAAGATGGCTTTAGTAGTTTCATATTCACCAGAATTACTTAGTTCCATTTCCATTGATGGTCACTGTGTTATTAAACTCAATGTTGAAAATGTTCAAAGATGACTAGGCTTGCATTATAGGACTAAGTTGATATGGAGTAATTTTTAGAAATTGGTCAGTTCCAAATTTGTTTACTCTTTTAAAAAGCAAGAGAATCAAAGATGCTCTTTTGAATACTTAATGGTTGTTTTAGGAAGCAATGGTTATTTGCAAAGCAGGAATCAGTTTTTGCAAGTCATTGAGGCATATATGAAACCCAAGTGCCACTCAGCAGATTCTGATGTTGTCCATAAGTAAGTTAGTTATGCCAGTTTTTGTTACTGTTATTATTTACTTTAGCTGTTGTTAGTAGGAGATGCTTGCAAGTAATGTATATTTTGCCTTTTTTTCATTTAGTTTCTCTGCCATCCTTTCCATATCTGTTTGTGCATTAATACTTATCTTTCTATAAAAGCTAAGGATGAAAGTGCCATGCATGCACATAGATATTTGTTCTTATTTATCTATATTCAAATAACCATCTGTGTGAACACATCATCCTACCACAAGTTATTGAGGCCTTTTCAGTATCTCCAAATTCCAGCCTAATTTCTTGATGATCCAGGAGAATGAGTTTGCTTGGTGCTCATTAATCTTTATGTTTCATGCTTGTGGTTCAGTATAAAAGTTTAGAGTTACCAGCATCATTCCTAATACAATCCTTGACAGGAAGTGTGGTCTCTTAAAGCAATAACTATGAATTTTCTTAAGAGCATACATCATCAATTTTTCTTAAGGGTGTTGTTTTATTTAATTGTTGGTTTGGACTATTCGTACTGAAACTCCTTAAATGTTAAACTGTTCAATGCTCTATGAACCATAGTTGAACAGAATTTGATAAAATATTTTAAACTGGGTCTTACTCTTACCCTGCTAAAATGTCTCTTGTTATTTAGTATAGCTGTGTTATTAAGAAAGGTTCTGACTTTTTGATTCTTATGAGGAAATCTAAATTTGCATGCTGCTGGAACTAGAAAGAAGTTAGCCAACGCTGGTTATTGGATGAGGGCTGATTAGTACTCAGTCAATATTTAGTTCTTGTTCCCTAAAAGCTAAGGCGTGCACCTTTTCTTAACTATTTTATTCTTGTAGAGTTCTTGCACAACATCCATTTCAGAGACTGGAACTTCAGCAAATATGTGGAAAATTCCTCGAGTGGCCTCCTGAGAAAACAGGTTCCTCCCTTCTCACCCATGCGCATGGGATCGTGCATGAACATACAACATTTGTTATGAACATACATCATTTGTTATAAACACGCACTTGCAAGTTATTGAGTGTTTTTTGTATATATCAGCTCATTAATTGTCAGTTTGCTCAGATGAATACATCCTTCCTAAGATTGCTGAAAGGGATTTACGGCGATTTGCCAATTTGCGTGCTACTTCATCTGGATTAGGTGTTAAACTTTCACTGAAGGAGGTACTCATCAGTCTCTATTTGATTTATTTATGATCTCCTGTAATTTTTGTTTGACTTACTATTGCTGGACTTGCTACTTTTATTTGACCCTTGTCATTAATGTTAGGAAAATGGCAGTGTACTGTTATCAATGCTTTGTGTGCATCTTGACTAGAATGCTGTATTAGGATTTCTGATTTCCTGACGGTCAACAGAGCATCATACTCTTAAGTTAACATTTAAAAGCTAAGACAATAGTCTGGAACTATCATAAACATTAATGATTGGAAGTTTCAATAATTATGTATTATTTCAACAGTAATGAAGCTACAATCAGTATTTGACCTGGAAAAGTTTCTACATTGTAGATACCAGTCAAGTGCCCTGTGTCAGCAATTATTAAGCGCAGAAAAGTTCAAGGGAAAGATTGTTTTGAGGTCTCATGGGAAGAGATAGATGGACTTAAAACCTCTATAGTTCCAGCAGATCTTGTGGAGAGGTATGTTGCCATTATTACATTTGTTTATCCTTCTTCTATTAACTATAACTCCGAAAATAATTTTGGAGTTGGTTTAGAGCTTATCTTATAGGGTGACTGAAGTGCAGAATCCACATTCAATTTCCTTCATCTCTTTTTTTTTTAACAAACAATTTTTACAAACACATCTATTTTTGGAATTGGTATTTTCATATTTTGGAAGGATGCACTTGAGCTATGCCCATGGAGAAGACTGTTATAAATTAGGGGGTTCATAGCCAATCCATGTTTATTTGAACTAGTTAGCAGCATTTTTCCTATGATATAGCAGTCAAGTTACCATACCAGATATATAATTTATTCCTGTTTATCCATAGTGCTTGTCCTGAAAAGATCGTGGAGTTCGAACAGAGAAGAGCACTAGGGAAGAAGCAAAAACAGCGTAAATCAGGACCAAAGAAATCAGAGAGCAAAACTTCTATGGCTGCAATTGATAAGAAACTCCAAGATCTGTTGCTTGACATCGAATTAGGAAGCAATCCTATTCCCATCCCATCAAGAGCAGATGTTGCAGACAACATAACCCCAGCAGCTGTTGTCAATTTCAAAAACCAAGATCCATTGGTTGGTTTGGATATGGAAGAAGAAGAAGACAGTATGGATCGCAGAGTGACAATGTCTTGCCAACCATCTTGTCCTAGCGTTCAAAAAGATGAAGTTATTGATCTTTTGAGCCCTTCTCCAGTGCATTCCCGCTATGCATCCAGTTTTCCTGAAGTTAATGATCAGAAAATTAATGTAATTGATTTGAGTGACTCAAAAATGGACATTTCACTTGAACATGAGAGGAAAGCAAGGGAGCTTAGATCGTTTCTAGCCAAAATTCACGATGAACTCCATTAGGTGGCTATCATGAGGAACTTTTATGTATGTTCTAATAGTATAATATTTATGCCAAACAATGTAGTGTGGAAATTACTTGGTTAAACCCAATAATAGCAGCATATGATACGTGCAATGGCAATGAATCATATCTTTCCCATGATTTGAAAACAATTGAGATTTGACGTGTTTCATTTTCACAAGAAAATGCTGGGATATCAAGCTAATCATTCTAAATAACAGAAATTTTCTACACGGCATGATTTACAAAACCTGAAGCAACTCATCACTTGAATTGTGTACTAGTTCCCCTCGGAAGTTCATCAATGATAACCAGTGAGCGAGCAGTGCAATTGTGGAGTATTTGAGAGGACTCAGGACTCACTACTTCTCCCTTGTTGGATACTGTCAGAAGCACCCATTGGTGTGGAGATACCATCTAGCACATGCTGAGTAATTGTTGATGCTGGTACAAAGGAACCAACATAGAAGCTCCAAGAGCTTGAAATTTCAAGTTAGAAATTTTAGATTTAAACTTTAAGTCAAGAAAGAAGGAATTTGAGAATAGAAACAAGTTATCACATTTTGTATAGTTTATCATTAAACGTACTAAAAAAAGAAAAGAAACCAACCTAGAAGTATCAAGGACATGCTAACTATTCTTTCAACTTGTACTGAAAAGATAAAAGCTATGTTTTATTTACTTCTTGAACTTCAGTTAGCTTTCTTTTCCTAAGAGATGAGGTTTGTTGAAAAATCAAAATTTTGTTAAGGATCACAGGCACCCTAGATTGATGGATGATGTTGTGCTTTCAAAATACCCTCACTAGACCTCAAAAATCATTCAATCATGCAATGTAGCATTGCTTCGCCTTCACGAGTGCTCGTACTAGTCTAGATAGGGCCTGATTTTCGGATGTTCTGCATTTCGTGGGAGAAATTAGTAAGTCCTTAGAGTTAGTAATTATCGCTTGATATTTGAACAACATTCCTTCAAGCTCTATGTTGTTGCTTGTTGAGAAATTATTAAGGGTTTGTTTGGTATCACTTCATCCCTGATTCCTGTTTTTGTTTTCAGAAAAACATAAATCGAGAAAGGAAACTTTATTTGGTTAGAGTTAATTTCCAGTGAAAATGAAATCCTACAATTGGACTCCATGATTTTTGGAAACTAAAATTCTTGTTTTGGGTTTTAGATTTTCGTTTTCTTTGGCAGAGGCCCAGATGGTCGCATTCTGGGTGGAGAACTTGCTGGACTATTGACAGATGCTGGACCAGTACAGGTAAAAACTAAATTGTTAGAAGAGAGAAGAAATGAAAACAAGATTAAGCAGTTATATGAAAAGAATTAAAGAATGTTCTTCCTAGCAACTAAATAGCAGCACATATATTGGATGTTCATTTCTGATACCATTTTCAAGAATTTTCTTGGACTCTCCAATTCTGCCAGATTATGGATTCACCTTCAAGTTTTTCTTTTGTCTTCAAGAAATTTTCAAACTCAATATGATTTTTAGCACCACATTGAGTTTTGAGGGTGGTAAGGTATTGGAGAATCAATCAGTATAATTAATTAACTCTATATAATTAAATTATATATTTAATTATTGAACTAATGAGTATATTGTATTTAAAATATTTAGTTATATTGTTTTTTTGGATAACAATCATTCCTTACATTGGTTATCCTAATGAAATATCAAACTCTTATATATATATATATATATATATATATATATAATTTTAGAAGTTCAATTTATTATTAAGTGTTGTCTTATAAGTTAAATTTAAAAATTAAATCTTTGTGCTTGTCTCAAAACAACGTGAGAGATACATCCTTAAAATTATTCGAAGACAAATTAGTTTCAAAATACATAAAATTGATTCAATAACACCCTAATTATAAATAAAAAAATAAAATTAATTTCAAATCTCTCAATTATAAAATGCCTTTTTTTTTCCACAAATTTCTCTGCTTGCTTTCCCATGCTCTAAACATTAGTTCTAATTGTAAAAAGAAGAAAAAGAGAGAGAGAGAGAGAGAGAAACCATCGGTTTTAATTCGTCTTTCAACCGATGAGAATTCTATTCTGGGGACCATGGCCTGTCACGAGGTTTGCAGCTGATCGGCTACGCACACTGGACGCCAGTCCATATTTATCATCTGCTATAGACACAACATGATTTAGGCCCACTAAACCTTGTTCTTGAACTTTTGGCCCCCAAAAAAAAAAAAAAAGAAAATTGTCTGGAATCAGTATAACCTCATTGGCTGCTGAGGAAGAAGTAGGTTTTTAACTTAAATTAACTGTCTGATGGGTCTAGCTAGAATGTCCGATTATTATTATTATTATTTTTGATATCTACAATTAGAGTATTTTTAGGTTAAAATTTATATATTTTGAAACAAATCCCTTTTTAATGATTTTAAGAGTACGCGTTATATCGATTTAGTAATTCAAATTGTGGGTAAGATGTCTAATTATTAACATCTCATTTTTGGGCTTTTATGATGCAAATTCAACTGAGTTGTTTGGACAATTTTGTGCATGATTCCTGGTGGGTCATTCTTCTATTAGGTGCATTTTTTCCGAAAAGATTGAATTGTAATTGTGATAGATATTTGACTGGTTTTGTTGTAATTTACTCTGTCCCTTTTTTTTTTCTCTACCAATAATCCCCTGAGGATAGGTTGTGGATATGCAGCATGCTTGACCTTGGGTAATCTCTCCCCCTCCTACATTTTCTTGGCATAACCTCTCTCAAACTCTTCCAACTATTTAGTTTGAAAGCAAGGGAGATAGGCACATGACTCATATAATAAAATTTTATTTATTTTAGACTAATTATAATAATAAAATAAAATTTATGAATTAAAATATATAAAGTATATGTTGAAGAACTAATGATTTTTAAAATAAATAATTTTTTTTACTAAAGAAAAAAAGTGTAAGAGAAGATATTTTAGAATGTAAGAAATTCTTCTAAATAATGAGCATGTTATATCAGCAGTACTTTTCTACTAATATGGTCACATGTCGGCAAGTGCGATTTCCATTTATTTAATTGCAAATAGAGGCCACATATGCTGGTGTATTGTTTCATTCGGGGATAGGATTTTATGGTGTATGAAATAATTTTTTTCCCACGATGTCATGCCAAGTGACAAATTGACAATTTAACAGAATTGTGATGATGAAACAAAGCCTAAGTTTGTGTTGGTATCATTCCAACTTGAACAAATCCTTGCAATTTTTTTTTTTAATGGTTAATACTCTTTATAATTTTTTTATTAGCATTTTATATAATTTGAAATTAAAAAAAAAACTTTAAATTATCAATAAAATTGAAATATAAATAAAGAGTGTGATTGTTAATTTTTAAATTTTTAGAAGTTTTAAATTAAAATGATATTGGTTAGAATTAAATTTTTTTAATAATATTAATTATAAAAAAAATAATATATGAAGTGCAAATAATGGTTTTTTTATGAACTTTTCCCATAAATTTTAGAAGTCAATTATCCCAAAAAAAACAGGGAAAGGGGATACCAATTCACCTTGTACCAAAAGAGAATATGGCATTGCCCACAAAAGTTTTTACAAACAAATAGAAAAGCATCTATCTTCAAGCATGCACTGAGCTCTACATCCCCCCTTTCCCCTTTTACTTTCCAACTTATCCGTGTGAAGTATAATCAATTGGGAAAGCACTTAGAAACATCCCAGAAACAGAGACCTATACCTCGATTCTGTTCCTCGTGCCAGCATAATTGATGATCAATTCATGAAGACTCAGAATCCAAATGCTACCTCAAGAGTTGCTGAGAATGTTAAAAGGCTTACCTAACTTTCCTGGAATGTTCTGCTCTCCATCCTCCATGGACCTTGGCAATGAATTCCTCCCCTCTTCTCCTCAGCTCATCATTATTTTCCTGACCATCTTCTTCGCAGCTACCAGGACCATTGTCTTCATATTTCTCCATTGTTCCTTCCTCTTCCTCTGCATCTGAATTATTAGTAGCATATGAAACTCCAATGCCATCAACATACGGGGTCGAATTTTCGTGTTTTTGGGACGGATATCGAGCCGTTGTCCTTTCTTTTTCTCCTGCTTTTGGTTTGGACATTTCCTCTGATCCAGCAGCAGCACTCTCTGATGGACCGTTCTCAGCAGGCTTCGCAGGCTCGTTTTCTTTAGCTTCTACGGCTTCACCACTGGCATCCCCATCAATTACTTGAACAGTCTTCTTAATAGTTCCAACCTTTACATACTTGCTCATGAACTCGGACTCCCAATCCTGCAAGGCTTCCAAGTAAAATGAGCCAAGACCAGATATATCTCCAATTAAATCTTTTTCTTCAAAGGACATCTTTGCAAGAGCCCTGCTGGCATCCTTCCCAGCGAACAATGCACAAGGCCCACCAGGTCCATAAAGCATTCTGCAACAAAGGATGGGTTTATACAACAGGTAAGATGTTTCTTGAATCATCTGATGAACAATTATCGTATGCACATAGTTAACTCAGCTAAAACTCAATTCCAATGCAAACACGCTTAAGACTTCCCTAACTAAAGTTGTGTTTCTATGCATGTGCTTATGTCTAAAAGGCATGGTTACGAACACTATTAATTTTGTTAGGTCTACTAAAATTGTCAAATTTTTTTAGGTCTACTAAAATTGTCAAATTTTTATTTTTATTTTTATTTTTATTTAACTCTTAAAAATAGTTAATAACTAATAAAATTATTAATATTTATTATTTAATAAATTAAAATTAATTTATAAATAAATATTTTTAAATATTATAACTAATTATTTAAAAAAAACTATAAATTGATAAAATTACACATGAAATTGATGTCCATAATAAAATTAATGGTGGCCATAACCTTTGCCATGTCCAGGTGAGAGAAGAAAACGGAATAGAGATTTATAAACTATTTTCCTGCATTCAATGACAGAGTAGTACGGTTTGAGTTTCAGTGATCTTAGAAAAGAGTACACATACTAACTTACAAGGAAATCTATCTGCAATCAAATTGTTCAGTTGAATATCCAATATTATGGACTTGTTTTATAAAATTTGCATATTTTAATCCCATCCCACATAATCAACAAAAACAAAGAAAACAATTTGGAAGGGAAAAGCAGGAAAAGGCATGAGAAATAAAAGGTGCATAAATTAAGAGTCCAGATGAGGGGAAAAATTAGAGAAAATTTTATAGAAACCCCAGAAGCAGCACCTGAGAAGTATGATAAAGAGAAAAGAAAAGAACACTATTAACCGTTGAACCAGAAATAAATCAAGAAGAAAAATTAGAGAAATTTTTATAGAAACCCGTAAAGCAGCACTTGAACAGCACAATAAAGAGAAAACGACAGAACATCATTCACCATTGAAACAGAAACAAATCATCAAAATGATCAAAACCCATAATTCCAATTTCAACATACACGAAAAGCCCAGAAGATAAAAGTCGGTGAAGATATGAAATCATACCTGCTTTGTGAAACATCATAGATCTGACCCTTGATGGCCATGAGGAGGGGCTTCTTAGGATCCGACCCATCGTACTGCTTGAGCTCCTCCTCGGTGACCTCGCCAAGCTGGACTGGAGGAGGAACCAGCTCCATCTCCTCAAAGTCCCTGGACCGCCGAGGAGGAGCATCGGACGAACCGAAGAGACTCGTTACGACGTAGTATATGGTCCAAAGGAAGGCGAGGACAGTAAAGAAGGTCGCCGCAGAGAGACCTGTGCAGGCTGTAATAGCCTCATTCAGAGTATCCCTTAATTGCAAAGCCATTGCAGAGGTATCACCGATTGAAATGAGAGTGAGAAGAAGAAAGAAGATGGCTACTGGTTTGGAAGCTCAGAGTGTTGAGAGCGAGAAGCAGAGAAAAAATGACTGCTGGGTTGGAAACTCAGACTCAGACACAGAGGATACTCTGAACACTTTCTCCATGGTATATGGGAGTTTGGTCTTAATTTGTAGTATTTTTCATTTTTCTGATCCGAAGGACTGTTGGGTTGGAAACTCAGACTTAGATGGCACGCAGTATACTGTGGTCGCTTTCTCCACGGTATATGGGGGTTTGGTCTTAATTTGTAATTTTATTTTTCTGATCCCAAGGATTCCGATTATTCAATGTTTGTCAGGGGAATGTTTAATTGAATTTAATTCATTTTAGTTAAATGCAAACTTTTAGTTTTTGAATTTTCAATTTTTAATATTTTTAGTCTTTAATTAATTTTTATATTTTTTTCATTTTGAATTATAAAAAATACACTTTTTTTTAGTTCTTTCATAAATTAATCTGTTAAATTTATTTAAATATATATTTTAATCCTTAAACTTGTAATATATGTATATTTTTTGTCACTAAACTTATAAATTTTGCAATTAAAAATGTATATATTCAAATAGATTTAACAGATTAACTGATATAAAAACTAAAAAAAAATATTTTTATAATTGAATAATAAAAAAGTACAAAAAATAATATAAAAACTAAAAATATTTAAAATATTCAAATAGATTTAACAGATTAACTGATATAAAAACTAAAAAAAAATATTTTTATAATTTAATAATAAAAAAG
>BPVZ01000003.1:3990865-4009836 GCA_020521535.1 Rubroshorea leprosula | reverse complement strand
TTTTTTATAATTTTTTGTTTTATAATTTAGAGTACATCAAGCTTTGAAGTTGGATCCACTAATAAAAATGTATACTCTGCCATTCTATAGTTCAAGTTTTGGGCCAATGAAGAAATCAATTTTTTTAAATGTAACAAGTCAGTGTAGGAGTGTATTTTTAAGATTTCTTATAAAGATATTAATTTTAAGGTGTATAAAAACTAATTAAAAAACATCATAGTCGTAAATATCGAAAAGAAAGGAAAGGAAAAAAATTTAGATCATACAAAATTATAAAATAATGTAGTTAGATGAGAGACAAATCCTAATATAAAGGGCCTATTTAATGGTAATTATTATGTAGTCTGAACTGCAATACTTTTATTTTTTTTAATGAAAATTTTGTATTTTGTTTTACTTTTATATTAAAAGAATATGTTAAATGCTAATTTTAGTCCCTCAACTTTATAGTGTTGTGCAATTTTCATCATTCAACTATTTTTTGCATTTTTTTATCCCTCAACTCCAAAAACTGCAAAATTTTTATCCTTCTGTCAGCCAAAGTGACACTTAGCTATTAAAATATTCCAAAATGGCATATTTTTTATGACATGTAATAACACATTATATAATCAGCTTACATAGACATAAAAATGTCAAGTCAAATTCCACAACATTAAACAATTTACTAATTAGAAGACAAAAATACAATTGTACCCCCACTTTCATCTTCTTCGTGGTTCTCTGTCTCTCTCACTGTTCATCTTCCCTTTTCCTCTACCATTGTCCATCTCCCTTTCCCCTCTACCATTGTCCATCTCCCCTTCCCTTTTCCATTCCCAATCATCTGAGCCCTCCTTTTCTTTCTCTCGTCGAAAAGGAAGGCATTTGATTTCTCATCTCACATTGCTAACAATAACAACAATAAATTTGATAGTCTGGTGCTAAGGGAGAAAAAAAAAAAAGATACTAGATTTGAAAGTAAAAAAAAAAAAAGGAAAACCCATTTTTGGGTTCAACACGAACCCTTTGATGGGTTCATAAGAACCCTCCTTAGGTTTCTCATGAACCCAGAATTGGGTTTGCGATGAACCTATATAATTTGGGTTTGCGACAAAAAAAGATACTAGATTTGAAAGGAAAAAAAAAAAAAGGAAAACCCATTTTTGGGTTCAACACGAACCCTTTGATGGGTTCATAAGAACCCTCCTTAGGTTTCTCATGAACCTAGAACTGGGCTCTTGACAAACCCACATCTTCTAGGTTTGTGACGAACGCAAATCATTTGGGTTCCTCGTGAACCTAGATTGTCTCTATAGGGAGATGAGGGGGAGGGGAGAAGAGAGAGTGATGAAGAGTGAGGAAGGTTGGAAATAGTGGTGGTGGCAAGGAGAACAAAGAGAGAAAGGGTAGAGGAGAATGATGGCGAGAATAATAAATTAATGGTATTTTAGTAATTTTATATTTAAAGAACTGAAAAGAATTAAAAATGATAATTGAGTCTAACTTGGCAATTTGACATTGTCCACCTAAGCTAATTGTATGATTTGTCATTGATATGTCATTACAAAAATAAGAAAAATGCCACATGGACCAAGTTAGTTGCCCTAATTGATAAAGGGATTAAAACTATGTAGTTTTTAAAGTTGATAGACAAAAAAAAGTACAAAAAATAGTTGAGGGATGAAAATTGTGCTACACTATAAGGTTGGGGGATCAAAATTAGCATTTAATCGAAAAAATAATATAGAATTTAAAAAATTTAGACACCACTTAGTATAATTGTGATTTTTAGTTTTTAATTTTGATTTTCAAAATTCAAACAATCAAAATTAATGAATGAAAACTAAAATTAAAAATTAAAATTGATAACTTATTGAGTATAAAATTTTAAAACTAAAATTAAAAATTGTAAACTTGCTTAATTGATAAAACTTCTCAATTTTATTCTAGAGTTTCTAAGGATTTTAAAACCTAGGTTAAAAAACATGAAATCATAACCATACTAAATGGAGTTTTAATTTTTAATCATAAAAAGTTTAGTGATATAGTTTTTATTTTTAAATGTAATAGACCTTTAATTTAATTCTTGTTGCTTTAAACTAATATTTTCTATTTTTGAATTTGTTGATTAAATAGAAATAAATTAATAAATTAACCATAATGAGCAATAGTGTAGTAGAGCGAGCCTTTTCCTTGTGGCTGGGGATCTAGTCTTCAAACTTTTTCTCAAGGACCCAAGGAAGACAAGGTAAGATATGGAAGGGGAAATAATAACGTGAAGAAGAGAATATACAATGATACAAAGAAAAAGGGAAAAGAAGATAATGGAATGAATGAAGAAATCGGCAAAATGAAGAGAGAAAGGGAGAGAAGAAAGAAAAGAAGGATAAAATGTCTTGCGAACCATCTTGTCCTGGTGTTCAAAGAGACGAAGTTATTGATCTTTTGAGCCCTTTTCTAGTGCATTCCACTGTGCATCCAGTTTCCTGTAGTTAATGATCAGCAACTTAATGTAACTGATCGATTTTAGTGACTCAGAAATGGACCTTTCACCTGAACGTGAGAGGAAACAAGAGTGCTTAGATCGTTTCTAGCCAGAATTCATGATGATCTTCCATTAGATGGCCGCCATGAGGTACTTTCATGCATGTCCTAATTGTATAATACATATATGCCAATGAGTTTGCATTTCTGACGTATCATATATCTTCTGCATTCTGAGTGGTGAGATGGAGGAGAGCAATCCCCTGAATAATGGTATTTATTGGCTCCACATGGGAGGTTGCCCTGATGATTTAGGACCAAGTGTCATCGAGAAGAATGAGAATAACAACAGATGACTAAGCTCAGAAAACGTTTGCACAAAGGGGAAAGATGCACCTAGTGGGTGAGCTCATAAATCTCGCCCAAAATTCATGCCTTCCTACTTCCTACCATCCTATACCAGCTAGTTAAATCATCCAATAACATTACTAACAAAACTCTCATCAATCTCCAGTTGCAACAAAAAGAGGAATAAGGCTTTGTTTGATAATGTTTCTCAGAGACTGATAGTGCAAGCTCACACTTTTCTTCTGCCTAATTGTGTAGTATGGAAATTACTCAGTTATACCCAATAATAGCAACATATGATACGTGCAATGGCAATGAATCATATCTTAGCCATAATTTGAAAACAAATGAGATTCAACGTGTTTCATTTTCACAAGAAAATGTTGGGAATATCAAGCTAATCATTACAAATAACAAAAATTTTCTACACAGCATAATTTACAAAACTGAAGCAACTCATCACTTGAATTGTCTCCTCAGCTACAATATAGACACGTTTTGCTTTTGAAAATTGCGCATACAATCTGGAGCACAAATAGTAAATTGATGCATCAAAGCATGTTTTTAAGTGATACATTACTGCAATCACGGCCAAGCTAACAAACTATAACACAGAGTTTGCTTACGCATTATAACTATTTTTGTTTTTCTGGATAACATGGGTATCAGGGTCTTAGGCATTATAACTTAGAAAAGGAAATCCAAATATAAGTTTCTTTTATAAGATATTCCACCAAAATAATAATTAAACAAGAGAAAGCATTCAAAATTTTAAATTAAGTTAGAAACCATCCTACTTTACCTGTTAGTTCCTTGGCATTGTTTCTGGCCTCCTTCAATAAATGGAAGCTGTTCGCAGGATCATCCACAAGGACTGCAAATTTCAAGTTCAAAAGTAAGTTCCTAAAAGCACCAGCCAGTTCTTCTAATGCTTCTTTACTTCCAATGTGGTAACTATCAGCAGATCCCAATATGGTTTCCCATCCCCGTTCATGATCACTAGGTAAAATTTCTATCTGTTGCTTTTCTCTTGATTTGCGTTTCATCCTGTTGTTTTCCGTTGCTTCCATCGTTGCAGCCATCATCGTAGCTTGTTTAACACATGAAGAAGGTAACTGCAATCAAACCAAGAAATATTAAAACAACTCACACAAGAAAGAAATGTTTAGCCTGAAAATTATATCTATATTCACATAGCTTGAGCCAGAACAAACAGCAATATATAAGCCACTCTAGAACAGGGCCAGCCTTTTCTTCCTAGCATGCAATGTACATTTACCAGCCTCCTTACCAACACTTGCATATTAATCTCTGCTGGGTTCAAGTTTACAGATTCTCTGTAGAGAAGGAGAGGGAGAGGATTACCTGGGCAAGCTGAGCAACCTTAAACCCAAAACTCCGTGCTGAAACACCGGGAACAAGCTTATATAAGTAGGTGATTTCTTCATGATCAGATTTTGAATCCACAGTATTCTCGTTGTGTGAGGTAAGAAAAGAAACATGGTAAGCACCAACAGAGCCAGGAAATTCAGTTTTAATATCAGCGATCTTTGGATAGTGGGTGACAAAGAGGACCATGCATCTTTTCTGCTCTAGCAAATGATGCAGTGTAGCATAAGCAATAGCTACACCATCATGTGTACTAGTTCCCCTCCCAAGTTCATCAATGATAACCAGTGAGCGAGCAGTACAATTGTGGAGTATTTGAGAAGCCTCACTCAATTCTTCTAAAAAGGTACTTCTTCCTTGTTGGATACTGTCAGAAGCACCCATTCGTGTGTAGATACCATCTAGCACATGCAGAGTAGCTGATGATGCTGGTACAAAGGAACCAACCTAGAAGGATCAGAGGACACATTTTAAACAGTAAGCCCTGTAGTAATTTTACTTTGAAAGAAATGAAGTTTTTACTTAATAAGAATGAATTAACAGTTAATCCTAGCACAATGAAATTTTACAAAGTTATCCATCCAGAGCACAAAACAAAATTATGCAGAAGGAGAAAATAAGACACCAAAGGATGAAAATCACTTTAACACTGGTTAGCATCTAATTTAGCAACTGATTTTATATGGTCCCAGTGATTCAAAACCTATGGCAGAGTGAAAGATGACAAAGAGATTCAGCAAAACATTTCACAAAGACCAACTTGCTTGAGTGATCTGCCAATTCTACCTGAGCCATTATAGCGATTAAGGCAACCTGCCGAATGTAGCAACTCTTGCCCCCCATGTTAGGACCAGTAACTATCTGACAATTCTCCCTGTCAACATGTAACTTTGTGTCATTTGGAACAAAACTGTCCTGTAATATTGTCTCAAGAACCTGATAAAGAATAGAACACAGTAAAAATGAAGCGCCACTGGAACAAATTAACAATATTGTAATACAAAATATCACCAACAGAAACATGTGATGCATCAACTGAGAATTGACAAACAAGTTGACCAACTTTCCAGGCAAAAACTTAGAATAGGAAATTGATGAATTAGGAGGTCAATGACACTGCCCTCTGATGTATGTTAGAACATGCACAAGCCAAAGAGTCTCAACCAATTTCTGTAAGAAATGCCTATCAAGTTACAAGCTTTATGTATAGTTATGTTTAAGACAAGAACTATTATGGACAGACTGATATGAACTATTCCCTTATTCAGTGAGTTAATTTCTAACCATTAACATTATTTCTTATACAAGCAACCAAATCGGTTAAAACTCAAGTTCTTAAAACCATTCACTGAAAAAAGAATAGGGTCTTTCCTGACCAAGATACCACAGGAGACTGGTTTGAGTATTATCATTACTTAGAATGTCCCTTGCCCTATAGCCTATAGGTAATTTCTTATACAAGGTAATAAAATCTGTTAAAGCTCAAGTTTTTATAATCATTAACTGAAAAAAGAGTAGGGTCTTTCCTGACCAAGAAACTGCAGGAGACTGTATTATCTCACTTAGAATGCACCCTTGTACAATGGGTAAACCAACCAATAATAACCAAACTTTCATAATTTCATTTATATATTGCCTGTTCACAATTTCATTTATAAGTTGCCTGTGAAAGCAACCTGTAACAACCTTAGCAAATAAAATGTTAGTTGAATAACACCTTCAGCACTAGAGATCTTTTTACCAAGTTATGTATTTTGGGAGAGGGAGGTGGTGGGGGTGGGGGGCGTGATGTGTTTGTTGAGGCCAACATATTTCAAATTAATTCAGTCAGAAATGGTAATTTTAAGGCATACCGGATGACGACCAGAGCAGATCTGTATCTGAACAGGTTCATTGTCATTCACAAACACAGGACGAACATAATTCTGAAATAAATTTGAACTCTATGTCATCCATATATAGCCTGAAGGTCAAGAATAAAGTTTAAGGCCTACCAAGTGTACAAAAAAAAAAAGAAAAAAGAAAACCTTATTTCTTGAAAGAGTGGCAAGTGAATGCAAACAGTCCAAAGCAGCAAGTGCTTGAATAGCAGCTTGAAATTCAGCATAATATTCACTGAATCCCCTTAGAAAGCTTTCCCAGGCAGCACGGCAAACAACAGTGAGTTCTTCATTTGCCAGTGTTAACTGATCTAGAGCAGTCAATACCTCAGGTGGATGATACCTTATCATCTTTTTAGTACTATTTACCTTCACCCAGCTTAAAGGTACCTTTACGTCTATGGACAGCTGCTGTCACGGCCAGATTCATTCAGATGGACAAAACAACATGGTATTTTAAAAAAATATAAGTCAACTAGAAAGCTTAAAATTTTTGAAAACTTTAGATGAAAAAACAACACCCTACCTCGATCAAATGTGTGGTTCCTGACACACTCATAAATTCCAAACTGCGCACACCAAGTTTCTTGCGAAATAAGTCAATTAAGGAATCCAATTTCTCCTTCGCCAATTTTACAGCCATCCGGGCCCTAGCAACCTGCCCATAGGCCATAACCAACCATATCGTGATGCAGCCATTGAAGAACCAAATTAAAAGAGGTTAATATTTAGAAGATAGACAATTCCAAATACAAACCTCTGGAAATTGGCCATCAGATATGATGATTAAGTTTGCTAGGTCCCCTTGATTAGCTGCTTCTTTATTTACAGTAGCCAGAAGTTTTGCTGCCTTGCTGAGTACATTGGATGATGAAGCAGTCAAAATCAACTTTTTTAATAATGCAGAGTGCACGGTTGTTGTCTGCACTTTATCACTTTGGTAGTCTTGATTAATGTGAACCCGCTGAAGTTGTTTTCCAGCAGATAAAATAGCTTGCATAACTGCAATGAACTATACCATCAAATCATTTACAAAATGTCAGCAGATGATCCAGTGAAAAATTGGCACTCACTACAATGTAGACATATCTGTAAATTACCTACTAACCTTTTTGTTTTTTGGCCAATCAAAACATAAATTACCCACTAACTTAAAACCTAACTTGCAGGGTTAAGGCTAGGGGATCAAACCTCTAGATATAAATAGAAAAATGTCCTCGCTACTAACAGATGTATGAGTAATTAGAAAAATGTGCTATTCATGATTGAACAGAGGCTCAATAAATAGTTAAATGAAAACGATGTTTTGTTGCTTCTCTGCAGCAGGAAAAAAAAAAAAAAAAAAGAATAAACACCAATTCAAATTTAAACTGCTACTTTTAGATCTGGAATGGTATATATAGTAAAACAATCTATTCATCATCAACACAGATTCAAAGGGTGAGACTTGAGAGAGTGAACCGAAATACAAACAATGAAACATTCCATGGGGAAAATTAGCTTCACTTGATTAGTTCTTGCTCCCTAGCTCTATACACAATCACCAAGAAAAAGTGGGTTAAAAGCAGTTACCTCAGATGGTGTTGCAGTCCGATGGAAAATTCTTGTTATTCCACGTTGAATATCAGGTGATCTTCCTAAGAAAGTCAATACAGAGGAAACCACGGAATAGAATTCTGGTTGTGCAATAGTTATAGCAGAATCTTCCTCATCATTTTCAATAAAACTTGGTGATACTTTACAAGACCCCATTGACTCAGCAATCTCAGAAACAGCATCAAGTCGAGCAGATATCTTGTTTCTATCACATAATGGATGAATCACCTGAATGACAAAATAGGCCTTCAAGGTCACATCAAAATTTAGGTAGAACAGAGATAAAGTCGTCACCATAAGATGATCCTATACCCAGTGTCTAAGAAGCCTTGACCCATAGATGGTAAGCGTATAATTCATGATATGCAGCAATGAGCCAGACTCAGAACCATTTGAATTATTCCTCAAAACCTGAAGAAAGTGAAAAAATCTATTCAGTGTACGACCAAAGTTAAAGTGAGAAGTAGAAAATTCTTGATCAAAACAATCAGTAGGAAAGAATCTGTTCCAGCTAGCTACCAGCAAGCACTAAAGACATATTCTATTGTTCAATTTTTAAAAGGTTATTGTGAGTTTCCCAAAAAGAAATAACTGGATTCAACCTCTCACTTCAGTCAAGCTCCTATTGATCCAAAGTTGAATCCTAAAGGCACTTTCACCACATTGTCAGGCCCTGGTATATCTGATCAAAGATACAAATTTCTGTTGAATTTAAGTATGAATCTTAATGTGTTTTTGTTCAATTCTCCATCATGGACACATCCATTACACATAGACAAGCACTGCTCTACAATTAACCCTCACACTCACATCAAAGCTGTAGAATGACTTTCCACAAGCCAATGACAGATTTCTAAGACCAGTCAATGATAGGAAGCAAGATAATTTCTCAGCAAGACAAATAACTGAGGTCTATTACCTCCAATTGTTGAAGTGCATTTGCCGAAAGGGTCATCTCCACATTGCTTGTTAGGGATCGAAATGATGCTCCAAGGCACATAATTCTTTCAAATCCAAATTGCTTGAGATGACGAACAGTTAAGGCCAATGCTTGTACAGCCAAATCTGGCATTTTCATAATTCCCTTTACAATAAAAAAAAAAAAGCCTAGAATTTAAATTAATTTAATAGAAGCAATGTCAATTCATATATATATATATATATATAAAGCAACAGCTTGAGCAAGTGAAAAAAAATTGAAATTACTTGAATTAAAGAGAAAATTAGGGCAGAAGCAAATTTTGTAATTGATGGACCATGAAAAAAAAAGAAAGCGCAGCCTAATTCAGCCAGAACATCTTATGTATAGTTTACTTCACAGGATATTGAGATGGATCAGCTACAGAAACAGTTATAACATTGCCCAGAAACCATGATCCATGACTAAAGCTCCATTATGTATGGTGGAAAAAAGTTTTAAAAAACAGTCATACCTCAATTGCAGAGTGATATTTTTTCTCTCCCATCACATCTGCTGACTGCTGATTTTCATCAGCTGCTAAATTTATGTCATCCATCTCCTCATATAAAGACATTACTTCAGCAAATGCACCACCATCATTAAAGACATTTAGAGAGGCATGTTCCACACGGACATGTGAGGCAGGTCCAGCATAAGCCAGTAGCAACTGATCATAAAGATCCTGACATTAGTCTTGTAAATTTGGAAAGAAAAGCATACTATCATATGAATCAAAAGTATGTCAATGATAACTGAGTGTTAATTCCATGAAGAAATATCCCTTCTAAGGATCACTAGATATATGAAAATAAATAAATGATAACAACAATAGTAACAATAACATTAATTGCAAAGATATCACTTGAACTTTTTTGGTAAATAAAGATAATAGTTAAACAATTACCATAAGTTCTCCCTTCCCACCAACAACTAGCGGTCTAAAAAATTCTCACTCTTGTTGAGCAACAAGTTTCACAAATAAAAAGAAACCAAAACATTTGAACAAACTCAAGTCTGTGCTCCCTTCCCACAGAGAACAATCTGGCTAAAAAATTCTTTCACTCATGTTGAGCAACAAGTTTCACTAATAAACAGAACTACACAACAAGAATCTACAAGATTCACATTTAACAACACATTTGAACATGACTCAAGCCTTCAAATAGAAAATAAATACTCTCAGCATTATCAATTGCAATAATTAAATTCCTAAGTCTTTTTTCATGGATCAGTTTAATATGTTATATTATAGTAAACTTAACACTAATAAAGCAAGTTCTCAAAAGAAAACCAAAATAACTAACACAATTTTACATTATCAAGTTGAGCTCCCCATTACCACCAAGAACCAGATGATTTTGAATTAAATATCAAAAAAGAATCCAAGCAATGCATGTAGAAATAAGCATCTTTTAACCAGTTTGAAGCAATCAAATCCAATGACAACCATAAAATACCTTCTCTGTTTGTTTAGAAAGAGGGCTGCCAAGCAACAATTCAGCCGGAGCCAAGTTTTCGATCACAGACTCAAGTCCGCTCCTCATTACACCGTCATCAAACTCCCCATAAACCACATCCCCAGTGGAAATCTCGACCCCAACAACAGCAATCCTCACATCAATCCCACCAATATCAGTACTCGAATTGTTCATACTCCTTTCCACCACACAAACCAAATAATTACTCTCACCACCACATTCCTCCTCCCTCCCTCCAACATCCTCAGCAGCCTCCAGCGTTGCCTTCGTGTACAATGCTGACAACCCCCTACCAAAAGGACCAGCCCGATTCGACCCATGTGCCTTAATGGCCGCTGTTTCAGTCTGTTTCACAACTCCCACCTTGTACCCAGCACTGACCAGCCTCCTCACGTGGAAATTCAATCGGAAAGTCGGCACGCTTGCGGTCAAAAAATTGTGGTCCATGTGGGCGTAAATGCCCAGGACTTTAGCCGCAATTTCAGCATCCTCCCCAAAGAACCGGAACCTGTAGCCAACCTCCACCATCAGGAGAACATCTGGATGCTTACTTTTCAGGTCTACGACTTGTTGCTCCAAAGGAGTGAACTTTTTAGGATTCCCAGGTTGGGTTGAAGATTGAGGAGTCGTTAAACAAGGTTCAAGAAGTTTTTCAAGGAACTTTTGATGGAGAGAGGGATTCGATTGAGGTGGTATAGGGTTTTTCGTGTGCGGGGATAGCTTGGGTTTCTTGGAGGTGGAAGCGAGGTAGGTCGAGAGGAGTTTCCGTTTAGACGGAGAGAAAGAGACGGTGGTAGAGACTTTAGCCGGTGGCGGTGGTGGGTCTGGATTCGGTTTTGGTTCTGGAGAAGAAGACGAAGGCTCTGCTGGCAATGAGGATGATGGGGTTTGGGATTTAGGAGCGAAGAATCGAGAAATGACCAGTTGCCTCTGCTTGCCCATGACGATGAACAACCGACCTTTGCGGTGACCGGCAGCAGAGACCGGAAATTATGTTTGGCCGCCGGAGGGTTTGTTTATTTGGCGCGCTTACCTTCACTGATTCTGCCTCTCAGGTGAAAACATTCTCTCTTCACATCTCTCCGTACCCAGCCCACCAACTTTTCCAGAGCGGCCAGAAGAATGGGTTGGGCTATGTTTATTAGTGACATGTGAATTGGGCCGGCCCTACATTATCTTGTAAACAATTTAAAAGTTTAGACCACTTAAAATCCTAAAAAGCACACAATGAAGTGCATTTAAGGCCAAAATTAAATAAGATAACGACTTAAAATAGTTTAGTAGTCACTTATTTTCGTTAAAATTAAAAAATTTTGAGTTTGAATCACATGACATGCAAATAAAATGTAATAAAGGATGAGATAGTTGTCTCTCATAATACAATTAAAATATATATATATATAGGCTAATGATTTTCATTCTCAAAAGTTATTGTCTCAATCCGACATCATTTGTTACATGAAATCCTTTTTGCCCAATTAAATTTTATTCCATGAAGTTTACATTTTGCTACATTCTGACGTTGATTGAAAATAAGATAATTTGTTTGGTTTGCATATAACTATTTGCAATTTCTTTGTGATTATACTATAACTTATAAGCTACTGTATTTGCACATAGCCCATTACTCAAGTAGCAATTTGTTATCTCTCATAATAAAGCTAGAGACTACCACTAAGTGTATGACTAAATTATAAAAGAATTGTGAGAGTTTTCAACATGTCTCCTGAGAAATTTTTGACTGTGGAATAAAAGTGCGTTGAATCTTTGGAACAAGTGTTGATTAACCATACGTTACATTTAAAATAATATTTTAATATATTTAACAAATTGAAGTAGTAATTTTATGTATCTTGGTGCATATATATTTCATTCTCTAAAAATTTTATTCTAGAATAATCATCAATTATTTATTTTCAAACACTTAATTATAAAAAAAAAAAAAAAAGCTTTGTATTGTTGATTTACTATTTATTTAAAATACATGGGATTCATTATAAACTACAATAAAGAATAAACAAAATACTAATAAAAATTATTAACTATGTCAGGTAAGGGACAACATGTCACCTTGTTATATTAAATAGATAGCTCTAATACGTGCCCTTAACAAGTTTGAAAAACCATAAATAGCCAGCCAAGAACCTGTCCCTAGTACCCTCGAACCTGTACCTCATAGTTGTCCCCAAACTGATCATGGGTATTAGGGTTAACAATGATAAATTAATTAAAAGCTTACGAATCATTGGGGAAGCGAGATTTTTTTTTTTTTTGACAAGAATAATGATTAGAAAATTAGTATAAATTAATTGTTAGCAACTGATTTTCAGACCGAGTGAATATTTCATCCCCTCAAATAAGGCGTGTGGTTATCAGGTCGATTTTTGGTGGAATTCACGATGATGGTGGAGTTTGAAACTCTGACCATCTCAACCAAACATTTAAAGTTTGGGGTCGAAACATTAGCCCTAAAAGCCCGATTCACGAAACGAGAATTGAACCCAGATTAATTGTAGACCCGGTGGTGCACCTTCAACCATATGTGCTACCAGCCCGAATCTTCCAGACAGATCGATATTTAATTTTCTATTTTGGTAGAAAGACAAATATTTAATTTGGGGTCCTGGAATTTGGAAGCTGCGGTGAAACTAGCCTTTTTTAATAAATGGGGGAGCTAAGGTTGAGACTTTACAACTGATAGAAGTTAAAAACTTAAAAGAGGATAGGAGCAAGGACAAAAGGCCATGCTTAGACCACGTAAGGGAAGAATACTCCAACAGCTTCTGTCCACACCATCCCATACAAAAAGTTGAGGCATAAAACCAACCAACGCTTCTCTTTTGCCCCTCAGCCACTTGAATTATGGTTTGCAATTTGGCATTAAATTCCATCCCTAAGGTGATGTAGAATATATATATATATATATATATTTATACACAAACACAAGAATCCCTTTTTATCTTTATTATTATTTTAAAATCCAAAACCACCCATTCTAAACATATAGGAGATCTATTTGATATTATTCCGATAAATAAGGTTTTCTTTTTATAGTAAGAAATATGATTAACAAATTAATATTTGTTCGAATACTTATCAAAGAGTTGATCTGATAATTATGTATTTTTACTTCTCATACAAAAAAACGTGACCACTTGAATCATACGAGAGAATGCCAATAAATAAGGTTTTGTTTATTATGGTTCTAGTTTTATATTTTTTATTTTAGTTTTAATTTATAAATTTTATAATTATTAAAAATTAAAACTAAAAATTAATAATAAAAAATTTATTTAAAA
This sequence comes from Rubroshorea leprosula, assembly GCA_020521535.1. NCBI lineage: Eukaryota > Viridiplantae > Streptophyta > Magnoliopsida > Malvales > Dipterocarpaceae > Rubroshorea > Rubroshorea leprosula. The sequence goes on along the minus strand of BPVZ01000003.1, from coordinate 3,996,419 downwards.
TAAATTTTAACATTAACAACTAAAAGTAATTACTTAGTTAATAGTATTAAATTCGTTTTTGTTCTTATTTATCTAATAATCATAATATAATATATTACAAAAATATGTAAAAGTAAAGGAATTTTTTATTTAGATTTATAAAAGTTATAAAAATTTAAAATCACAATTATACTAAATAGAGTCTAAATTCATCAAAGTTGTAGAGTTTAACCAAATTAGTACATTTAACATGAAAACATTGATTGAAGATTAATATCATTGCTAAAACCTCTATAATACTAACAGTTATAAATTCCCATATATCAATATACCACAAAATGAAAATTTCAGTGATTACCCTAAGTCAACATAAATAAAGATAAATGTCATCACCAAACCGTACCAAAAAAATGTCATCCCCAAATTCTTTGCTCAATTATTCAGTTTTTTGAATTTCTAGATGGCGAAGAACTGGTATACAGCGATTGGTAATGAAAATTATAAATAACTTTGTAGAATGCGTGAATAGTTATGTTTTTTCTTTTTCTTTTTCTTTTTTTTTAACATTAACAGACAATTAGTTGATTAGCATTGAATATTTATCATTAATCTTAAATCAGAATTTTAATTTATGACATCAATTCTGCTGGCACACGTTTATGACCCCAACAATAATTATAATCAATAAAACTATAAAATATTGTTTTTAAAAATATTAATTCTATTTAATTTGATTAATAAAAGTAATTAATAACTATAATTTTTAATAAATAATTAATCTAACAGTTGATATATATTAATTAATAAATTAATTAAAATTAATTAACAAACTTATATTCTTAGACACTATTTATAAAAAAATTAAAATTTTAATAACTTTAATAATATTAATAATAGTAATAACCACATCTAAACTCTTGTTGATATGTTAGTATGGATGCAAAATACAGTATTATTGTAATTACATGTAATAAAATATTTCGTGGTTTGACAAATGGCTTTATTGTAATTACATAATACTATTTTATAATTCAAATAGTACTCAACTATAAAAAAGTAACTATTAATGACATTTAAAAGACTATCATGTCTCCCAGTTGGGCCTTTGATGTAGTGACGCAAAATCACGTATAAATGTAATTTTTTATTTTTAAAATAACGGTATGAATCCAATTTTTTATAAATTTATTCAAAAAAAAAAATTATCATGTCTCATTAATAGTTATTTTTAGACAAACACAATTTATACTGCATTCAAATTATATATATTTAATTTTATTTTGTTAACTAATAATTGTTATTAAGTTATTTTTAAATTAATGTTTATGTATTTTAAAATTAATGTCTATATATAATTTTAAGGGCAAGTCTACATCATGGATTTAATTTTTTTTTTTTTCTTGGTTGGATAAACGTATCCAGAAACTTGGACCTGCTCGACAAAAGTTGAATTTGAATCCGACCCAGTTATGTATTTAATTTTATTAGTATTTATCCGTACTACCTTATTGCATGGGTTGATATCAGCCTTTCATTCATTGGCCTGCAACTCGAAGAACCCCTAAAACCAATCCTCTACCCTCTAATCTCTGAATGGACGATGAACAACTTGTCCACCACAGTCCAAAGGGGAAAAGAACGAGAAAAAGATATCACCGAACAAGATAAACAAGACGAAGATGAAGAAAAACCTCGATGCGAATGGGATTTTTCTCTCTCCACCGTTGTCTCCTCCAGAATCACCTCCGGAGCTGTCTCTGACGCCCTCGGAGTCATCGAATTCGACCCTTCCAATACAGTCATTGCAACTGGAGGAATCGCCAGAAAAATTAGGATTTATTGTCTGAAATCGTTATTCCCCGAGAGCAGCCAAGGTGAGAGAAATACAACTCTGCTTTTAGACCATTCTAATGTATGTAGCAATTGTATATGCACGCCGGCGAAGCTCGGTAGTCTCAGATGGAAACCCGGGTCTGGCGGGAAGGTAATCGGATCTGGTGACTATGATGGGGTGGTTATGGAGTATGATTTAGAAAAAGGAGTCTCAGTCTTCGAACGGGACGAGCACGGCGGAAGACGGGTATGGAGCGTGGACTACACGCATTGGGATCCGGTAGTCGGGGCATCCGGGTCGGATGACGGGACCGTACAAATGTGGGACCCGAGATGCGGCGGCGACGGAGGGAGATGTGTGGCTGTAACCCAGCCTAGCGCGGCGCGCAGCCCCGTATGTTCCGTGGAGTTCAATCCGTTCGGTGGGCCGTTGGTTACCGTCGGATGCGCGGACCGGAAGGCATACGGCTACGATGTGAGGAGAATGGTGGAGCCCACAGTTGTGTTTGACGGGCACAAAAAGGCCGTCACGTATGTTAAATTCCTGGATTCCACCACCGTAATCTCTGCCGGTACCGATGGGTGTTTAAAGCTGTGGAATGTAAACGATTCTTCGAGTGCGGTTCGAACGTACAGAGGGCACGTGAACCATCGAAGCTTTGTCGGATTATCGGTGTGGAGACACGGCGGGTTGCTCGGGAGTGGGTCTGAGGATAATCAGGTGTTCGTCTATGATAGGAGATGGGGAAAGCCGACCTGGGTGCATGGGAACGAGCCAGGGTGTGACGGTGGGTTTGTTAACAGCGTGTGCTGGAGGCAGGTGGAGGAGGATAACTGCACGCTTGTGGCCGGAGGCTCCAACGGGACATTGCAGGTTTTCATGGGCAGGAGGAAGGCATGTTATGAAGAAGAATGATTATTGCCTAGCTTTCCTCATGAACAATTATCAGAAGAAATTTGTGGTGAATTCTCTATTCAATACATTTAAAAAAAATAATAATTGATATATATTCAATTTAATACATTTTTTAACACTTACAACAAATGTCTTTAAAAAGAATGGAATTTATGCAAATCATTTTCTTTATACGTTCTCTTCCATGTTTGGGAATTATTCTTTTGACATGCATGGTTAGAAAATTAGACTAAACTTTCTTCATGCATTTATCTATCATTTGTCAAGTGATTCTGAGGATTCTCGAGATACTTTTGATGATAAGGAATTGGACACCTATCTGCCGTTTATAAACTCTTATTTTTATTATTAACTAAGATCTTTCTGTCCCATACATGAAGAGGTTTTTACACAGATTTGGGGATGGACCGTGGTGGGAGCCAGTGTTTTATGTTGGCTGTTGGGGGAGGGGGAGATCCAACTTAATATCAAATGTTTTTTGTGGGAGTAGATAAGAGATGTAAATTTCCGAGTCGATCTGTAACAGGAAAAAAAGAAAAAACATGTAGGAATACTTATATAAGAAATTAAATGCTATTAATGAATCAACATATATACATAGATTATTTATTAAAAGTATTTAAATAATTTCATATACGTACATTGCTTATTTTCTTACAAGATCAACTTGCAATTACCTTTTTGAATAGATAATGCATTGTATATTGTATTTTTCTTAACACACACACACATATATATATATATATATTCACCCATTTTTCAATATTAATGTAATGACTAGAGTACGCTTTTAATCTATTATACAAAATGTATGTGTCACCCCCTCAGCGTGATGAGGAGGAACGCACAAATTGCTGCAAATTAAACTGCTTTTAAGGCTTTTGTAAGAATGTCAACCCACTAAGAAGAAGAAGAAGAAGAAGAAGAAACATTCCGAAGACTATTTTATTGGGAGACAGCTCTCTCTTGAACAAAATGTATATATGCCAATCTATATGTTGGTGTTGTACTGAATTGTTGGTAGACATGTAAGACACTCAGATTATCACAATAAAGAGAAGTAGGGAAGCAGGGAAGCAGGAACATGATGAACATGTAACTCTGACAATAACTAGATCCAAATTGGATCTACAACAGCATTAGCAACCCAACTTCAGCATTCGATCAGGAAAGTGTAGGTTGCTTCCTTGATAAAACAAGAAATAAGAGAGAAAACGATTAAAAAATAAGCAAAAACCTAAAGTTGATTGCCTCGTATCTAGAAAATCAGCCCAATTAGCATTAGTGAACACACCAAAAGATAATGAAGAACTCCTAAATTACTGAGGTCCATAATGCAGTGTGTCAAATATATATTGGTTCAATTGTTCAACTTTCAAAATTTGTTTTTAATCTGTTATAATAAGTTCAATTATTCTAGCCAACTATTGGCTCAATTGTTATAGACTTTTAATGGAGGTAGTCACATCACTTCAGAAAGTGGTTTGATAAATGAATATGGGAATGTTTGTGTCGGCAAAAACTTATTTTAGTCCATCATCTTATTAAATTTGAATGTTTTAGTTTATTATCTTATATTACGATACTTTAAACCCCTCACCTTATTAGATTTATAGGTTTTAGCCCCTCACATATTAAAATTGAAGAAAATAGCTCTAACTTTATACTAATTGTTAATTCTGTTAGTTTGTTTGTAGTTGAAAGTAGATTTTTATCAACTAACAATCAACTAATAGCCAATTAACAAAATTAACAAAATATTATAAAGTTAGTTCCATTAACTCTATTAGCGAAAAAAAGGTTTTTGACAACTAATAGTCAATTAACAATCAGCAAATAGAGTTAGCAGTTAACTAATAGAACTAACAAAATGTTACAAAGTGAGGGTTATTTTCTTCAATTTTAATAGGTGAGGGACTAAAAGTACTATATTATAAAATGATGGGTTAAAACCTATAAATTTAGTAAGATGAGGGGTTAACAATATCATAATATAATATAAGATGAGAGATGAGAGGCTAAAATATTCAAACTTGACAAGGAAAGAGGCTAAAAATAGGCTTTTGCCGTTGTTGCCTAGACAAGTATAATGACAGTTTTTTTTTAGGACAATGATTAGTACATCATCTGATTTAATATATTATATAATACATTTTAATTTAATTATTAAAATTTGTCTTTAGAAATATTTTTGTCATGAATTTAAATTTGAAAATAATAATTTCTTAATAATTGTATTATAAAATGTGTTAAATCAAAAGGTGTATCAGTTATTTTTTTTTCTCTTATTATTTGACTTTATTTTTATTTATTATGTCATATTTTAAATTATAAAATAAAAATTATTAGCTGAAAAGATCATCTTTAATGTTAAAGGACTTGTCCAAAATTCAAGGGCTTAAGTTTTGTACAATTGTTTAGATTACAGAATACTTTTTGTAACCAGCCTTCCCGTTGGCCTGCTGGCTAAGCAATTCGTTTAAGAATGCTTTAGTCACTGGTCATTGGTTCAAAGGTTGGTAACAGAACAGAAGACCAGAGAATACTTTTTGTATTATTTAACTTAAAATTTAAAAAAAGTTTTTACAATAAATTGATTTTTGTTTTTTAACTTATCATTGAAATTGCGTGAAAGATGATTGTTAGGCAAAATACTAGATACGTTGAAAATGGTATTTGCTCTTCAGGCAGGTGCTTTTAGTGAAATAACATGTATTTACTCATTTCGCAGGTTGGTTGGCTGTGGACACTTTTCTCCCCTGGGGTCTTTTTGGTTAGAGGGCAACTTTCTCAATCAGTTAAGAGGATAATTTTATCAAGAAAATT
>BPVZ01000003.1:3959576-3974014 GCA_020521535.1 Rubroshorea leprosula | reverse complement strand
TTCCATTGCATCTAATGTTAATTTTCATGTGTGTGTGTGTGCAGGGATGGGGTTAGGAAATTATGTTATGGGGACCAAATTTCTTATTTTGTATTAGATTCTTAAGTTTGTTTACGGCACTAATTCATTTTCTTTTTGAATTTTCTTCTCTTTTTCTTAAAAAAGAATAAATCAATTCTCCTAAATAGTAGTAAAATTTTAAAATTTTCAAATAAATAAATCCTTTTATTTTTAATTAAAATAAGATATATATAGCAAGAACCACAAGTCCCCATGCAAAAGTCAATTGGAAATTGATTGAAAAACACTAGAATGCTTCATTTAGAAACTAAAATCTACGTTAAATTGATTTAGCATAGAGAACATCATTATAAACCTAATTGTGAAAGGCAAAAACACAATCTAACACCAGAGAAAACATTAAATCATTAGATAAAATACTAATTAAGAAAAAAACAGAAAGAAATGCCAGAGAAAACCCAAATTTGTAGCCATTAAGTAAAAAAAAAAATAAAGTTTGCCTTGCACTTAATGAGTTAGATCTTTAAAAATCTCAATTCCTAGTTAATCAAATCTACATAAAATGTCATAACTATTCCAAAATTGCATGTAAAACTCTAAAAAATTGAAAAATCTTATTTGACATTTTTAAAAAGTTTAGGGGGGCAGTTGCCCCCATTTCCATATGCTGGTTCCATCGCTTGTATTATATTGGGTTGACAGAATCAATATCATGTGATAATCATGTTAAATTGTTAATGCAAAGATACAATAATTAAGTGCCAATTTGTAATGAATCATCACCGACACTAATTTACGTGGAGTTCTGCATTGAATTATATTAATACTTTCATGAAGAGTTGATGTTTTGTCCACCAACGAGCTTGTGGCTCATTGTTAACTTGTCATTTGTAAAAGTTAGATGCAAATTTGAGAATTATATAATTCCGTTAACTCCTTTCTTCTCTTTCGTTGTTAGCTATTAGGGGGTCCTGGAGTGGCTAGTCCTTTAGTTGCCATTAAAAAAATAAAATATAATGCGTATTAGTTCATTATTTTTTCTGTTTAAATTTAGTTGTTTTATTTTATTTATTTATAATTATAAAAAATTTAATTATTATATTTTAGGACTTATTTTCTTATTTTTATAATTAATTAAAAAAAATCCTGATACATCTTTATCTCTTTTGAGATAAGAATAAAATTGAAATATTAGTATTTAATATGTTATTAAAATAAAAAGTGAGATAATTAAATCAGACCATTCCTATTTAGAAGTAAGAAAATTAAATCTAACTAAAAGAAGTATAATTTTAATTATAAATGGTATAAGTGTATAAATAAGAATTTAATCAAATTGATATTTATTAATTTAAAATTTTTAATTTAAAATTAAAAATAAAATTTAAAATTTTTATATTACTAAACAGTTAACTCTTATATATATATAAAAGTGTAATTATCTTTAAAAGGCCTTTATGCAGCTAAGAGTTTAAGTAAATTCGAGATTTAAATTTAAATTTTAAAATAAGTTGGTCTTATATCCTACTGTACTCATCTAAAAGGTTTTTAGTAGACTCACTCGTCGCCACATTACAATAAAGTCATGTGGGGTGCCACATAGGTGGGAAAAAAGAAGTTAACGCTGTTACCAAATTCCATCTAAGTTTGACCAACCATTTTTAATGCATTCTTTATGGCTAAGGGTGTGTACAGATGTTGTAGCACTCGTTCTGTTTTAGGATAATAGGTTTTTTTTTTTTTTTATTATTATTCTTAATTTAAAGATTTGTGGATAATTTAAATTTTTATTAATGTTATTGTAAAAAAATAAAAATAAAGTGATTTTTAATAATAAAATGTATAATTAAAATCAAAAGATAATGATAAGGTTGAAATATGTAAAAAAATATTTATCTTTCTTAAAATATAAAAAATGACTATTATTGTAAGATAAATTTTAAATCAAAAAAATTCTATTATTCTAAGAAGGAAGGAGTATCATTTTTGTTTTAATTTTTTTACAATAATATTACATGTACTTTTAAAATAACTATTGTTTTTTAATTTTTTTTCTCAAAATTAAAGATTTAAAAATAATTTATGTATTTACTTTTAGTATCTTTAAAAAATAAATAAAAGATAAAGGTAGACTTTTTGTTATAAAATAATTTATCAAAGTAAATAAATAATAAAAGGATTAAAATAAAAAAATATTTATTTATCATAAAAATATAAAAAAATACAAAATAAATTAAAATTAAAAATTACAATTATTTTGAGAAAAAATAATAATTTAATATATGTATATATACACACATACATAAGATTCATACCCAGGGACCTCAAGGTCCTCAACCCCTACCATTGGAGGAGTGGCGTCATGACTGTATTTTGAAATTAGTTGGTATATAACTCAACTAATTTCTTTGTTTATTGAATCTAGTCCTTCAATAAAGACCCGTTAAATGAAAGCCAATTACAGAAGAAGCATGGATTTAAAGCAGGACAGGATAACATTGAGATTTCCATATTTATTCTTACTTCTACTCGGCAAAATTGTAAAGAAAAAGAAAAAAGATAAAGAAAAAGCTAAGGTGGTCTTCCCTGGACAAAGATACAAGCTGATGCCTACTTGATTATTATTTTTTTTCCCTTTTCTTTTTTAAGTTATCATACTTACAACTAATCTCAGCTTTATATTTTAAACCTTAATTTTCTAGTCATCTATTTATTGCTCTCCTTCTGCATTACCTCATTTCATAGACTCTCTGTATCTCTCTCTTCATAAGTCTTGGCTCTCAAGCTTTCACAAGCTAATTAAGGCTTGAAGGCAGAATTAATTCCTCAGGAAAATGGGTTGCAAGTCATCTGACAAGCCAAGGCCTAAGCATAGAAAAGGCTTATGGTCACCTGAAGAAGACCAGAAGCTCAGAAACTATGTTCTCAGACATGGCCATGGCTGCTGGAGTTCCGTTCCCATAAATGCAGGTTAGTTCATTTCTCCTCCTCTTTTTTCCAATTGCAACACATGCTCCAATGCCCTTTTGACTTAAAAGCACCAAATGGGATGAATAAATGGATTTTTTTTTTTCATATGAAATTGCATTCTAAATACCGTTTTCCAAATTTGTCCTTATGATTTTATCAGTGAAGAAAGTTAGTGTTTAGCTATTGTAGGGATTTAAATTCTTAAAACTTAACCTCTGAATCAGGGATTTTTCTTTCTTTTTGTTTTGGAAGTTACTATATGAAACTATAATTTGGGTTTGCATTTGCCTTTTCTTTTTTTTTTTAAATAAATTTTGGGCTACACAATAAAAAACAACTATTTTTCATTCTTTAATTCATTTTAACTACATATTACACACTTGAACTCAGTACTTTTTACTTTTATTGTCAAAAGAAGGTAACTACTGAATTATTTAAATTATTTGTAATTTTCATTTCTATTAATGTACTTTGAACAAAAACTATGATTAAAAAGTAGTGGCAAAATGGCATTAAGGTCAACTTCACAGTTTTACCAATGAAATTATGAAAGAAAATGCATATTTCGAATTTTGAACCGTTTGATTATTATTTTTTTTTAACTTCTTTTACAAATATTTCTAAATTATGTTTCCCAGTATGAAAACGCTCAAATGATGAAGATTCTTCATCTCCATATGTTAAGAACATCTTGAATTTTATATTTGGGTTGCCCACCTAAGCAGAACACCAAATTTTAGGCATTATTTTGGCTTCAGTCCAAACCGACAATAAAAAGAAATTATGAAAAAATCTTTAGATATTCAAGGAAAAATGACTGATTCACATTTCAGAAAATGCATAAAAGGAAAACTGGGACCACTCTAAAATGACTAAAGTAACCTCAATAGTTTTCACCCTTTTCACATGCAGGCTTGCAGAGGAATGGGAAGAGCTGCAGATTAAGATGGATTAATTACTTGAGGCCAGGATTAAAGAGAGGAATGTTTTCCGTACAAGAAGAAGAAACAATCGTTACCCTTCATAATATGTTAGGAAACAAGTAAGCCAAGAAGAAAAATCCCTTTTTCAAATATATATATATATATCTTTGAGCCATTTGCCACTTGCCAAGTGTTTACTTGTGAGAACTTCAAACTCCAAACTAAGTTTGAACTTTGAGACGGATAAATGAGAGGGCTATATAGTATATTTGGGATTTGTTGATCTGCAGCTACCTCCACTGACTCAAACCATATAAATTTTGATTTTAGAATTCTAATTAATTCTGAATTTTATAAAGTTGTGATCAAAACCAAAAGGAAAAATGCTGATTCCTTTGATTTTTTTTTTCTATATTCATGAATAGGTGGTCTCAGATTGCACAACATTTGCCTGGAAGAACAGATAATGAAATAAAGAATCACTGGCATTCCTATCTGAAGAAAAAAGTAGCCAAAGTTGAAGATTCAGAAGTTCATACCAAAACTCCATGTACCACATCAAGCTCAGAAAATACAGATTCCATCCCTTCTCCCCAAAATCAAACAAGCCAATTTCCTTGTTACGAATCTATGCAACTACCGGAAAAACAATTAACAGATACCGATCAATTTGTTACACAGTTTCCCAACTTCCCTAAAGAGCCTCAGGGAAGCTCCTTGCCAAGGCTTTTCTTTGCAGAATGGCTATCAACAGATCATGTTCAAGTTGGGGGGTTTGCAAATTCATGTAAAACGGAGCCTGTCTCACATTGCTTCCAAGACTCCTTGATGCATGGATATCTACTGAATGAGGCAGCATTTAATGGTGAAATTCACGGAGGATTAAGCAGTGGATCGTTGCATGATGTGTTTAGCTCACAGTCCAAGTTTGAAGACCAAATTTCCGATATTGGCTTTTCAGGTTCTGTTTCTGGGGAGGAAATTTACATTGATTTTGGTATGAACAGTGATGTAATGTACATGTAAGGACATGTTTCCTACGCAGCATTATTCAAGGAAGAATAATTTCTAATTATTCTATGGAATAAAGGCATACCGGCATACTGGTTCTTGTCAAAGAAGGAAATATCAGTAAGCTGAAATAGGCTACTTTCCCTTATTTTCCAGGCTGCGAAGTTTAATTAGTGGTTGTTCTTCCACATATCAGTCTTTGAAGCACCCTCATTTGCATTTGTTTTAGATTAATGTTTTTATCTTCTAATGTCATCAATTTGTTTTAGCTTTCAAACACTCACAATAAATAAGTCCAGAAAGACTAACAAGATCTTGATTGAGTTGGTACCCGATAAATTAAAAACCTTCATTTGGGGTTAAATTTGGGGTTAAGATGAGAGATTTAATCCTCTGTAATGCCAAGCAGGTAACTCTCTAATATACCAAAAAAGGAGTCCAAAAGGATCGGTATAGATTTGTTTGGTTACAAAAGAGAATTAAATAGTGAAAAAAATACGGAGAATGATATGGCTGAGATTCTACATTCTCTTATCTGGTTTGTTGCTACCATTTTTAATTCTGAACAACTCATCTAGGTTCAGCAGCATCCTTATATTATATACATACCGGTACAATTATTCAAGAGCAGCCAAAACTTTGTTGGCATCCAGAAAATTTCGGTTCCATTGACTTCCTGATTAATTCAATACTTAGGAAGAAAACAAAAATGCCAGCAATGACGTCATCTGCCAGGCTTATGTTTGAGGAAGGAGCCAAGCTTAACCTACCTCACATTTAACCATTTCTGATATGCTATTTGCTTAAGGCTTGGAAAGGTTGTGTTTCTGAATAGTCTCAGAAAGTACAATAATTCACGCCAAAGTCAATCCTTTGGCCCTTTTTTCTATTAATTTACAATCTACCTAACATATTATTGTGCACATTTCCTCTGTCATCTATGCAATTTGGTCTTCCAGCAACCTTAAACATGTATAGAATACAGAAACCCTCAAGCTTCATCCTGTCATTTAGGTAATTTCATGTCATTGGTGGTTCTAAAATCGCTTGGAATTGAATAAGAGAAGAGAAAGCAATGCAAATATGGTCTTTGATTTCAATTGCAATACAGTATGATTGTTTGAATACAATTATTACAAGCTCCAACTCTCACAATCCAAGTATCAAGCCATTTTTTTAATCATGTTTCCTTTGTACCTCAATTTTTATTGAGCTGAAATGAAGAAGTCATCTGTGAGGAAATAGCTGGTCCATAAAAGAACAGCAGCAACAGCAGCTATGACTGTAATAGGTGTCCATATCAAAGCAATCGCCTGTGAACTAAAATGTTAAGAACTTTGCAGTAAAATTGAACTAAGAGGAAATGAAGAAATAACGCTTCTTTTGTGCATATCAACAAACAAAATACCAGACATTGTTTCCACTGATCATACCTCAAGACGAGGGGAGCACCATATTGAAGGGGAAAGAGGCTGAGAGTTAGTTGCAACTCTCTCAAATATTTCTGCACCACGGAAGAAAACGTTGTCTGGACTTCATCATTTTTCTTGTTGAAGGACTTAAGTATTAAGCTACAACTGCACAGACAAAAGGCACATAGAATTACCGGAATTTCTTCTTCTTTCTATAATCTGAGACATGTTTTCAGTGATTATATCAAGATCTTGTTGACGACAAGCATTCAGTTTTGATAGATTGGTTTGTGTTCTTGTGTCCATATATTGCTTTCTAATATTGCCAATGACACTATCTGCACGCAAGCCAGAACATGCTATTTTCATGTTATTACATTACACACACACAACAAAAAATGAAGACAAAGATGTCAAGCTTATGTTTCTATTTGGCACTTTGAAATCAAATTAATACTATACAAGGCTTTAAGTGTACTAACTTTCTCACGCAAACTTGATCATTTTGGGCCTTTTTTTTTTTTTTTTTTAATTAAGGAATATATATATATGATTCTGAATTAGGGAGATTACCAAACTTAACAAAGCTGTAAGGTCTTGTAATTTTGTCTAGGAGACTAATATCAAACTTGTCAAACTCCTTTTGCAGATCCTGCAAATAATGGAAAGCTAGTTTTCTTGGATAGGAAGAATCGCACAATGTTATGTAGCAGATTCCATTCTCAACCAAGTAGCTTATATAATTAATGTCAAAAAGATACAAACTAACAAATTAACACTCATTTTGGATTAAACACACAAGAAATTAAACAAAAAAGAAAAGAAAAGGAAAGAAATAAAGGAGGAGGAAATTAAGATGAAAAAGATACTCGAAGGAATGATGATCAAGGCGAATGGTCATCCTAGAAAGTGATAGGGCTCCTCTAGAGATTTCTTTGAGAATGAATTCTCCTTGATGTTTGTAATATGAAAAACTTTCATTTTCTTCATTCTGGTACCTGGGAACCTGCGCAAGGGGCAGCCTATCTCTCAACCTTCCAATTATAGTTAGCTTTACCATATTTAAGGAAATGTAGAGATGTTATCCCTCTCTCTGCCTTGTTCTTTATTGCTATATAAAGGTTCAGGGGAGAAAAACCTTTGGTGGGGAAAAACAGTGGGTGAGGCAACTTGGAGACGAAGTTATTCCTTTTGGATGAAGAAATGAAAAAGAAGCGAAAGGGGTGGCAAGGCAATGGCCAAATAATGCTTGAACTTGGGGTAATGATATATGGAAATAACTTTTTTGTACAGCATTTTTATATGATTTTTATATATTATTAAATGATTAGATACATATAATATCATAATTAGAGTGAAAAATATTAATTATTAAATGATATGTAAAATTGTATGAAAAAATTGTATAAAAAAAACTGTTTCTCAATTATTTTCTTGAACTTGAAATATAAATTTCTCTTGTCATGGATGAAACAAATTGTGGTGTATTTTTAATTAATGCTTTATAGTAAAAGGCCTATGAAATATATAAAGAAGTTTAAAATTAAATTCATTGATATAAATGTTATCTTATAACGCAAGTTTCATGGTTGAAGTCTCAATGGGGGCAGTTCAATCTTTTTCTTTTTCTTTTAAGATCTTTATTTAAGGAGGGGACAATTTGGATGAAGCAACTTTTTCTTTTTCTATAATGAAAATTTGGATGAAGCATCCTGGTATCCTACAAGACTTATAAAAGACCGGGTTAAACAAACCCAACCAAGCCAACTCAAGCCTAACCCATGAAATGGACTTCTTTACCTTCAAGCGTTTCTAGTTCCAGTAATGTTTGGGTGGCCCGTAAGTTACAGGCCTACAGCCCACTTACATTTACTCTTCTTGCAACAAATTATCATTGTCAATTTGTCACATAAACTCCATCCAACCTGCACTCAGCCCTTTGAAGGTCTCCAAATTTTGCAAGTGGAAAAATTATATTTTAGCCATAATACATACATAATTACACAAATCAACTCAAATAGTCAAGTAAAGATAATATAGTGTCCTGGTATATATTAGCGTTTGCAATCTCCCTTGCTTTAGGCACAAATGGAAATTCTCATACATTGCCCCTAATCTTGGAACAATTCATTCAATGAATTAATGCAAAAAAGTATATATACCATGAATAATAATATGCATATGAATCACATTGCATAAATAAATGATTTACCTTTGATTGGATTAAGAAAATAATTTAAAATAATAATATTTGAAAATTAACTCATAATACTACTTGACTACTATTAAAGAAAAAAAAAAAAAACTATAGTTAACGCTATTTATGATAATATGTTGTAGTTGCAATATCATTTATCAATGTGACATTGGAGGAGGTTACTTTCACTCGTCCTTTATCCACATATCTTAATGCCATACGACGAAGAACAGCTTCGCCGGTGGTAGGTCCTTGAAAGCCTTATTTGCTTGAGGGCGCCATGTCTTTGAGGTTCTAAGACAAGACTAAGTTGTTGTCGCTTTCTTTGCCATTTCTAAGCAAATTTCCTCATTTTCTCAAGCCATGTCTTTATCCACGGTACTTTATTTCCTTCCCTTTTGAGTCAAGATAATTACCTTAATACAATCTAAATATAGCTTTAATTCATCTTAAATTTTATCACCATTTGATGATTGTTAAAGCTGATCTCAGTACTAAAATGCCAATGATGTGAAGAAATGAGCATGGACTCATGAAGAAGATGACTCGATGGCAATACACATCAAGAAAATAGCCATGGAAATTCTGAAGTTGGGAACGAATCTGTGACATTGCTAAGATAACTGTAAAAAGATGAGGAAGAACGTGAAAGCCTCATCTCCGATTCCCCAGTATGCATATCTGAAAATTTGAATTCAGCAGCGTATATGGATCATTCATAACCCATGATGAGTGAAGCTATGAGTCTATGACAACCCAACACGAGCCATCAAAGAGGGCATAACTGCAGACCAGTTTGATTTACATTCTTTCATCTCTAATGAAGTCATAGGTTCCGACGCAGCACTAAAGCAGAAGTTATATCTGATCCTTGACAAGATAAAAGGTAAATAAAATTAACTGGTACATCATATTGTAGTCTTTTAAAGGTGAAACACATGTAACAAATCTTGAGCATTACATCAAACTTATTTCTTACAAATTCCAAAACTAATCTTTTCTCCAGATGGTATATACATATATATATATATATATATATACACACACATATACTTACATATGCACAATTGCACACCCAACAATGATCGGGGACAAATGCTTCCCCTTCACAACATTATAACAAGGCAACACTGTATAAATAAACAAATTGACCTTTCAGTATACAAATACACACAATTCAGCTTTAATTATAATCAGAAGAGAAATATCAGTCTTCTAGAAGCAACCAAATATCTTCTTCGGGGCAGTTCCAGTGGCACGGTACTTTGCAGCAGCCTCCTCTGCCTTGAGAAGTTCCTCCCCACGCTGTGCTTCAATTATTGCCCTCTTTTCTTCTGCTGCCTTATGGATTAAGGCAACCTTGTTCTTCATTTTCTCCACATATTCAGCTTTCTTCTTCTCCAATTGTTCCTGCTCAACATAAAAGTCGACTGGATGTTACAAATGAAATCACGAAATACTGAATGTTCATTACTACTGTTGTTACAGAAAATGGATTTACTACCTCAATCTTCTTCTGCTCAGCCTCCAGGGCTGCTTTCTTGCTATTCTCCCAAGCCCCAACGGCAGAAAGTTTTCTCTGAGCCCTGCAAAACAGTAGCGTTTTAAATTTAATAAGCATAAAATCTCAACTGAATTTACAAAGCCAAAAGTCATACCTAATCTTTTCAAACATGATTTTGTCTATTAGTAGTGATTAAAACAGTAATCAAGACAACCAAGCAAAGACAAAATAATTAATGATTGATTTAGTGAACAAAAACCAAGTGAAAAAAGCTCTTTACTTGTTCTCAGCCTTTGATTTTTCACTCTCTTCCCAAGCTTTGATTAGTGAAATTCTCTTCTCTGTTTCGACTCTTGCGAGCACAGCATCTGCTTAGAAATAGGGAATCAGTTTAATTCAACAAGTTCACGTCATCCTCTGTTCTTCAAACATGTAAACTAGAATTGGGTGCAAGAAATTTACCTCGATTTACAGAACCCTCTCCGACTTTCCCCTCAGCCACCTCCGGCACCTCTGCCATCACAACAAGGCACGTAATCAGAAAACGAAGTCCACACAACTAAAAAGGAAAGAAAAAAATGGAAAACGAGAATTAGGAATATTACTTTCAACTACAGCTAGAGGCTGACGCTCCTCGGGCTTTTCTTCAAGAGGAGAAAGAGGAGGTGGGATCACCACTAATTTCTCCTCCGCCACATCTTTGGGAGGTTCCGTGGATTCAGGTGCCGGAGCAGGTGGAGGCTCCACCGAAGTTTCGGTTTCTATCTTCTTGGGCTCCTCTTGTGCCATGTCTTTCTATTTTTGGATTGGAGAAGTGATGTTGGGGGAGCACAGGTACCTGAGAAAGGGATGAAGAGACGGTTAGTTGAGATATTACATTGGAAGGATCTGTAACTGTTGCTGAGCTGGTCGGTAGGTATAAGTGTCTATTATGCGTTGGCAGAGGGTGACGTAGTATTTTACAATTTTTTCTTGCCTTCGTGGTTAATTTAAATTTAAACGTTTAGAATATTAATTTAAAAAAAATTATACAGGAAATTGTATATTAAAAATATAATTTATTTTATAAATTTATTAAAATATTTTTAAAAAATTATTTTTTATTTATTTTATTAAAAACACGTTAATAAATTTATAAAATAAACTATATTTTTAACATATAATCTAAAATACATTACATAAATTCTTATTATTTATTGATTTAGTCTCTTCTTGGTATAAAAAAATTGTTTTCTTTTAAACTGATCTAAAAACTTCAACAATGGTATTAGGAGTTTAGGGTACAATTGGAAGAAAATAAAGGTGAGGAACATTTTTTTAGAATGATGCTCAATAATTCCTATTAATTATTGATTTATTCTCATATTGGTATAAAAAATTATTTTTTTAAAATTGATCTATAAACTTAAGCAATGGCATTAGGAGTTTTGGGTACGTACAATTGGAAGAAAAAAAAGGTCAAGAACATTTTTTAGAATGATCATCAAGGTTTGATCGAGTTTATAAAATTTTTTCTACTCAAATAAAATATATGGTTAGAAGTTGTAGAGGAATTTGATAAGTGATGTTTATTGGGTTAGAGTTAATCAATTTATTTACCCAAATAAAATATAAGTATATATGGTTGGAATTTGAGGAGAAATTTTGTGGTATAGGATGCTTATTAGGATAAAGTGAATCAATTTCCATGCATTCTCATGTGGCTGTAATTCTTTTCCAAAATGAGAAATAGGTGAAAACCAATTTGGTTTATATGTTGAATTCTAAATTTGACTTTCCCCGAACAAACATTAATTTAACATATAATTTCTCTTGTAAAAAAAAATAATAATAATAATCAATTCCCATCAACTTATTTTTTAATGGTTTAAATAAATGGCGTCTATTGGTCGTTATAATAATATAAAAATATAAAGACTATAAAGAAACATAAATTAATAAGGCAAAACTTCATAATGGCCCTGTTACTTATAAAATCTATGAGTTTAACCCTTTAAGTAAAATTTTAATGATATCTATCCCTAAACTACACGAATTAAACGATGGAAATGCACAGGAGTCACATGCATGTTAACCAACCATTTGGCTTTGCCTCATTAACAATGGGATACGGATAATGATAGTTATGACCAATTTTTAAAATCAAAATCTAAAACAAATTTATCATAATCTTTGATCATGATGTTAGTCCTATATAACTCTACATGGTTAATAGTTGAAAAAATTTTATTCCAAATTTTCGTTCAAAATTTGATTTCAAAAATCATTGCTTATGAGAAAATAGGTGGATTTGACGTCAGAATTCAAACTAATTAAGAATAGATGTGTGTGATATGTTAAAGACAAAAACCATACAATACTTATATTAGTTATCATGACAACTTAATATCTGAATTGAAAAATTGTTAGATTTATTGCAAAAAGCAAATCTTCTTCTTAATTAGCAAACCCTAACCTAATTGCATACTCAATGTTATATAGTAAGGGCTTTCTATGTGATTTCTACTTTTATCCAAGTTACTTTCTCTCTTATTACAGTATTAACCCAAGAATCGCTAAATTTGTTGATGAGGCAATGCATTAGCCCAAGAAATTAGAATAAGAATTGGTTTGATTGCTAGAAATTAAAGGGCACACTGGAACAAACATTGCCAAGTTCTACAAAGGAAAAATATATAATTTGGTTCTTTTTTCTTTTAATGTCAATGGAGGTAATAGTTAACCAAAATTATTTTTATACCACTCATTTTATAATTTATTATTTCGTAATTTTATTTTAAGTAATAATTTGAAATAATATTTATGATTATTAAGAAGTGAATTTTAGCATGGTGAGATCTACCTTATCAAGTCGTCACGTTTGATGAGAATACAAACTTATATGGCACTAATGAGGTAAAAACAAAATAGCTAGTTGATGTGAACATGTCTTATATCTGCCTCGCACAATTTTTTGGTCCTGATTCCTAATAATTTGTATAGTTTAGTGGCTGATACCATTCAAGAGTTACTTAGAAGAAGAACATTTATTAGCTATTAGTTCTAATTGAACAGTTCAAACATTTTAAATTATAAATAATAATAATTATTAATTGGCTATTAATTATCAATTATATCAAAATAATCAATCTAAGCATCCCAAAAACACATAAATTTACAAGTTGAAAGGTTACCCTGGGGAATTTTCCAATTAATTAAAATTTGAAAAAGGTAGAAAATGGTCATGCTTTTTATTATTATTATTTTTTTTTTGGGTAAATGAAAGTGACCTTACTAGGGCCTTGGGGAGATAGGAAAGGCCATTGAGCAGCGCTGCCTCAAAAGATCCACTTATTGGGATCACAATTTATTGTTTCTCTATGAAGATCTTATCCCCTCACTCAGACTATTGCATTTCGTGGTGGTGACGGAGTCTTGGTGGGTCAGCTGCTGCCGGCAGAAAACCATGGTATCTGTTTAAAAAAAAAAAAATGCTAATCACTTTTGAACAAAAAGACAAAAGCTGCATCAAGAGTTAGTATTTGTTGATACATAATATTTACTGATATAATTTATATAAAATTCTAATTATTTATTTTTTTATAATAAACAATTAAGATTTTTTTATTAATTTTTGATAAAAAAATAAATATTTTTTAAAATAAAATAAAAAGTAAATAAATCTCAATTATTTATAATAGAGAAATAAATAATTAAAATTTTGTGTAATTAATATTTGTAAAAATTGTGTGTAAATAGATATTAATTCAAAAATAATACTTCTTTCATTTTAAAATAACTGTTGTTTTGTTAACTTTTTATCTAAATTAAGAATATGGGTCAATTTATGTATTTATTTATATTATTTTTAAGAAAAAGCTAAAAGATAAAGTGAGATTTTTGGTAATAGAATAATTAGTTAAAATAAATAGATAATAATAGGGTTAAAGCAAAAAAATTGTTTTTTTCTATGATAAAGAATAAAAAAAATGACAATTAATTTAAAACAAATTCAAAATCAAATAATATAGTTGTTTTGAGATAAAAAGAGTAATAATAATAATGATAACATAAGAAATTAATAAGAATAAGTCTGTATTATAAAAACTTAAATAAAAAATACCTAAAATTAAATCATTTTAATAAAATATTAAAAAAATAAAAAAAACCTCATGTTTTAAATTTTAAAATGTTTTAATTATTTTCAATAAAAATTAATTAAAATAATATAATTTTAAAATATTTTTCACTTAATTTTTTATAATATAAGCTAACAATTACTTTTCTGATAGCATAACGAATGTTTCCCCATGGACGATTCAAAATTATATTTGATCCGAAGTAGTAGGTTACCCTTTGGAACTATGAAGAAAATTAAAGTAAAAAAGTTATTTTAAAAGAAGTTACTATAAAAATACGTA
>BPVZ01000003.1:3944840-3955523 GCA_020521535.1 Rubroshorea leprosula | reverse complement strand
AAATATAAGTAAATCTTAACTATTGAAAACAAAAATATAAATGATTGAATTTTATATAAATGTTATCTGTAACATTTGTGTATAAGCAAATTTCTATATATATATATATATATATATTATTGAAAAGAATGAAACTAGCTATCTTATAATCAAGTAACTAAACATATTATCTAGCTGTATGTAGTCTACATAGAAGAAGTTACCCTATATCACTAAATATAAAAGAATTTGTGTCTCTTACAAATGAGTTATTTAAGATGTAGAGGACCCAATTGTAACTAAATATTGCATAACTAATCACTATATGAGACATTAACAGAGCTACTAATGTAGTAAGTTCACCCTGTTAAGGATCCGTAGCTACTAGATCACCCCTCTATTATGCTAGCCTTCGGGGAGAGTAAGTAATTAGGCTATCAACAGTCCATGCCCACTAAAAGCCCTACCACATCCATGGCAATGTTAGCCTAAGAGGTATATACCTCTTTAATCAATCTCCCACTTGCAAGCCTATACTACCACCTTTAAATTTTTGCCATCGATCCATCAACCTTCTTCAAATCCAAGCTTCTTTGCCACCATTGGCTCACATTCCTCACTTGTTCTAATAGTGCCTAAAGGGGAGGGACTAATGCATGTCAGAATCCCATTCCTAGAATTTAAAACAATGTTCAAGAGAAATTTGCCTTAAGCAAAAAATGTGGAAAGTTTGAACGAGTGATTGGCGAAGAGATGGAGGAAAAAATGAAACGACTCGAGCCAAAACTCATTACTAGCCTAACAACTCCTTAAGGCAAGGTTCACAAACCCTCAAAAGCTCAAGTTTAAGTTGTTAGGATTGATTGCTCTCCACACTTATATATACCAATCACACTTACACTTTTATCCCGATGTGGGATTTGGAACATTACAATCTCTTCCACGTAAACACTTGATGTCCTCATCAAGTCAATCGCAATCAAAGTAAGGACCATTGGACCACAAGCACAAGATCCATCTCAAGTGATGTGGGGTCCACATTACCACCAACTATGATGGTCAACATGGGCTCACACCTACGAGAGGTGACCTCTTTAATATTAAACAATCTAAGTTGAAGCATGCTATTTACTTAATAACTTTTATGGATCAAGGTCCATGAATCCTCAAAAACTCAAGTTTAAGTTGTTAGTAGTGATTAATCTTCACACTTATATATCAATCACATCCACACTTCCATCTTGTTATGGGATTTAGGACGTTACAAAAATGTCGAGAGGTTGGGAAAAGGATAACAAGGAAGAGGACCATAAGGAAAGGGAAATGTTGAAGAAAAGAGGAAAGGGAGCAAAGATGGAGCATCCGCTTGAGGGGATGAGGATGAAGAAAAATAGAAAGGGCAATGGTAAAACAGGGGGATCGAGGGTGGTGAGGGGGATAGAAACAGAGAGCCGTCACCTCCTAGGTGCTTTGCTTGCGTAGGGTTTTTTCACCTCTTGTTTGTGCCAACCATAGTTGAAATCAAACCAACAGTAGAAACAAAGTGATATTCACCATATATAACTGCTTAATATCTTTATTTAACAAACTAGTCTTCTTGCGATACATGAAAGAGGCTGATGAGGTATCAATTCCTTCTAGAAGTGTTTTCTTTTATTTGTTAATATTTTTTGCACAAGAAGTTAACTTACTTATAAGAGTTTCAATGGTTGACTTGGATTTTAAACTAAGATTTTTAAATTTAATGGAATTAATTCAATCAAATTCTTGGTGGTTTTTATTTATTATTTGAAAAAAAAAAGATAAAAAATTCATAAAAAATGTGAGTATTACTTAGAGGCTGATTAGCAAATAAATTTGATTAAATATTACTGATTGTGACTTGCTTATTTTAAAATGAATCTGGTGGAGTGTGCTTGTGATGTTTACACGTTTTCCTCTCCATTAGAGATTAGTGAAGAAAATGTCTTTTAATTTCAATTTAGTCCTATAAATTAGTGAAATTCGGATAAACTAGACAATCGAGACAGGAGACAGGAGACAGGAGATGATGGGAGATGACAAAAGTGGCATTGCCTTAGTGAAAGTTTCGCATCCGGCATCCAATTGAATTGGCTTGTCTGACTTTACAAAAAATAATTGGATAAAACTGATTTGACAATTTCTTTTACCATCATTCACAAACAAAACAAGCCCAGACATATTCCACTAGTTCATCTCTTTAATCTAATTACTTATCCGAACTTGACTTGTTGGCCTAAGGCTGTGTTTGGTTTGTAGGGAAGTTTTTTCTTTAATTTTTTTATAGAGTTATTTATATATAGTTATATCTTAATACTATAATAAAAAATAAAAGTGATGTTTTTAGTTTTTTTTTAATTGTTTTTAATTAGTAAATTTTTTATACTTTTTTAATAAAAAAGTTTTTTCCAACTTATTTTTAGTGAGATTTTCAACTTTTCTATTAATTTTTCTTATATCAATTTCTTATATATAATAAAATTTCAATAAAATTTTATTATAAAATTTATCAATTTTTTATATAGTACTTTCAATTTTCTATTTTCTATACAAAGCTTTCTCCACTATATTTTTTTAATAAAAACTTTCTCAAAAAATTTTTATTCAAATAAAAAAATTTGAAAATAGGAAATACTTTTTTTATTTTGCTTTAATTTTCTCTAAATTTTAGACTATAATCAGAAGAGGGGAGGGAGGAAAATTATAATATTTAATTGTAAGAAAATTAAATTATTCACAAAATAAAAGGCATCAGTTACGTATGATCAACAATTAGATTTCCGATTTTTTTTTCTTTATTTTCATAAGAGAATGATAAACAGGTTCCTAAATTATGTTTTACCAATTTTTTTTGCTCCATTTTATTTATGTCGTGTTGAATATTGTAAGAATAGTAGTATTCTACTTTAAAAAAAAATGGTAAATATTCTACTAAGAAGAAGAAGAAGAAGAAGAAGAAGAAGAACAAGAAGAACAAGAACAACCTGTCAGACCAACCCATTTTCGTAGAATGGAACTGGATCTGGGTCCAAGTTGGGTAGCTCAACTTCGCCCTCATTGGGTCAAATTTCTGCCTTGTATTGTATTATTAGAAGAAACAAAGTTTATTAGACTGCAGGGCCTTGGGCTCCTGAACCAACGGTCCTGACCTAGGCAAAGTGTCTTTATAGGATGAAGGAGAATTGTTTATTATAATACAGGGCATTCTCCTTGAGTTATAGGATGAAGGAAATTGAATTGATTTCTAGAAATGAAAAATAAAAATGGCAAACGAAATTTTCCACGACCAAACACGCGCTTAATCTCTACAAATGCCAAAACAGCTGGATGGACGAGTGTTAGTGGAACGGTAAAATGCAGCTTTTGTTTGCACGTCAAGATTGTGTTTCTGTCTTCGTGCTTCAATTGCTGCCTTCTTTACTACTAAGGTTTTCTGCATTTGAGCTTCCTCTTTCCTCACTTTCACCAATTTCAATTGCTTGAAGCTCTCCACCTCCACCTGATCATACAGGTTTTGCTCATCTCAGAACCATTGAAGTATAAATCATCCTTTGTCTAGGAGGGGACTGATCTAGTAAGTCAGCAACTGAAGACAATTGAGACATCATGAAATTTAAGGTCCGAATCCCCACATCAAAATGTCATCATTATATATATACAATGCTTGTTATTTTTTTTTTGAAAAATGTGTTGTTCAATCTGATAAATAGTTCAAAAGTTATCAAACACACAATTTAAACTATTAGATAAATAAACTACTTAAATACGAAAGCCATCTCTCATCTAAATATCTAATAGTTCTCACAAACTCTATATACTTTTTTTTTTTACCTCTAATTGCTTGTATTTGGCCGCTTGAGATGCTTCCCTTTGCTTCTGCCAAGCCTCCATATCAACAATTGCTCTATGAAACCTGCATTTCAGCATATACCAATTCATCACTTTCCAGCATTTTTGGCCAAATTAAAATTTATTAATTTAAAAACTTTAATTTTAGGTCAGGTTACGTGTTTAAAACCTTAGAATAAGTTCTAATATACTAAAAAAAGTTATCAATCTTGGCCCTTAGATATTATTAATTAATTAAATGAACTGCATCAAAATATATGATAATAAAGAAATAAAATAAAGTTACACAATTATATTTGAAATTATTACTAGCATTATTAGGGATAAATATAATTCATTAATTATGTTCATTTCCAATCCGAAATGACATTTTTTAAACTAAAATAGCTTTTGTATTAAAATTTTTATCTTATATTTGGATTGAGGAGAATGGTGGAGAGGAAAAGGGAGGGGAGGGGAGGGGAGGGGAATGAAAGGATATAATTTTTCTTCCTTCCCTCCCCATTATTTAGATAAGTCATTAAATTAATTAAACAAAAAAAAAAAGAAGAAAAATTTCCCCTCCCCTCTTCATTTTTTTAATTAAATAAGGAAATTTTTTTTTCTCTTCTCCATTCTTTTCAATTCAAACATATTATAATTAAGTTTTTAAAAATAAAAAAAAATAAAAAAATAAAAAAATAAAAAACGACACTCCCACTAATGAGAAATTGGTTAATTGGTTACAGGCATGCTAGCTAGCTGATATCAATTTAGCCTAAATTTAACACAACTTGTCTGCTGTTTAATGTCTATATGCAGAAAGTAAAACAAAGCAAGCAAGAATTAGGGATTACTCATTTTCACCCCTTCTCTTTTCTCTTTCTTCCCATGCCTTAATTTTCTCTTCAAATTTTGTCTTTGAATCATCTAGTTGTCCAATTTCTGCCGGCAGGAAAAATTATTATCTATTAGTTAGCGTTAGCCTGTTAACCATGACAGATAAGAGATAAGAGTTGAAAAAGATTGAAACCGCATGTTTAGAAGCCATATATTGAATATAAATAAAAATAAACTTTTTATAAATATATAATTCAACAATAAGTTATTTAATAAGAGAAAATTTTACCATTTTTCAAATTCACTAAATTTAAAATTCAAATTCTTATCGGTTGAACTTTGCCTTGGAATATGAAAGGCTAATTTTGATAAAATGAAAGAGAAAGGAAAACATAACTTGAATACTATATAACATACCTTTGTCCATTTCAACACCATTAAAGGGTCCAAATTATGGCATAGAATGATAGAATTGCAGTGACTTTCTATTTATAGAAATAAATATTCCATTTTTCCGGAAATTGAATTCCCTTCGTCTCCATATTTACGTGCAGGATCATAAATATTATGCATTAATTTCTTTAGCATTCCGTGCAATATTTATGATCATTGAGTTATTACAAGCATGCGGGTAAAATCAAATAACTTAAAAAAAAAAAAGAAAGACCGAACAAGTTGAACTGCTGTCTGTCCATGGCGAGTTGGGAAATTTTCCACACAATTAACAATAATTTTTTAAGCTAATGACCTAATAATCTGATAGTAATATCTTTTCTTTAGCAGTAACTAGGTCATATAGCTTTAGTTGTACATTATATGGGCAGTAGGTAGAGACATGAGAGAGGTTACTGTATAATCTACAATAAAAAGAACAATTACCATTATATTCTGCCTTAATTAGCATTATTAATCTATGATACTTCAAGCAGATGCATGCACACCATATCTTGTGTTGAGTGAGAAATCCCACGTCAAATATATAATAAAAAACTAATGGATTAAATAGAAGGAAAGTTATTTAATCTATTTTTTATTTTTTTGATGAATCAAAATATTTTATTATGGTGAGAAGTACAAAGGATAGTCAACTCACAATCTCCATGAGATATTATAAGAGATCACCTAAGAATTATTTTATCTATTATTAATTGATTTTATCTATTATTAATTGATTTTAAAATAGATATAAATTTTGTGTTAAAATTCACATACATAATTTTCATATGATATCAGAGTTTATGTATATTAATTATTAGATAATTCCTTTTAAATTCTCTAATTTTCAGCTTACTAGATAGATGGATCTAGTTCACTATAGAAAATATTGAATTCCCTAATCTTCAACTTACTCGATAGATGGATCTAGCTCACCAGAGAAAATGAATGTTGGAGTGATAAGTGTGGCTAAAATTTTGCAGGATGAAGAACAAACAAAGCAGTTACAGAGGATACAGTACAGAGAACACAATCTACTATTATAGACCATAAGTTCATGTCTACGAGAAAATAGATAATGATTTCATGTTCTACTAATACAACCAGTAGAGATCCTGGCTTTCATAACAATCACAATCACAGAAAAGAGAATTACAATTATTTGGTACATCTATCTACAGCATTTATATTTATATAGCTGAATAGCTGTGGTCATCTTCTTCATTACCCTGGCAACCAACTGCTAATATCACAAAGGCTCCATACAGAATTGTGATCACAGCAAGGCAGTTTACAAGGATGGCTTCAGAACAAAATTTGGAAAGACCCGAGTTCTCAAGGAATGTAAGCTTCTCCAGAAATCCTAAGGCAGCATTGGCAACTGCTAGCACGTACACAAACATCCCAAATGCCACATGCCATGGAAGCGAGTCTGCCCTTAGTCCCTCTGATCCTCCCGGGTAGAAGAATATAATAAACCCATATATCCACTGCAATTTGTGTATTTGTTTCTAGAATCAATATACTGAAGAAAATACATGAAATTTCGGGTTGCTAATTTACCTGAATGCCATAGAGGATGATGACCACAATTCCAAGCCAAGAATGCAAACTGTAGAGATTGACGATTGAACTCTCATTATGGTACTTGAATACAGCGCAGATGCCAACAATACCCAGAATCAGTGCAATAGCATGCAGAGTGAGATGTATTACTTTCTTCACTTCCTTCTTCAAAAGGACTGACTTGTAACTAACAATAGCTGCATATGTTTTTTCAGAAAATTCATTAGAGCACACATATATATGGCAATGATTCGTAATATTTGCAATCCCAAAGAAATTAAAGATTAATTAACAACTAATTAAGCCCATCAAAAAGGTTGTTTAAATTACCTTCACCACCAATGATAATTAGGCCAATTAGCATCAGTACAGGATGAATCTGAACCAAAAACAAAGAAGAAATGTGTTAACCATATTGTAGGACCAACAAAGAGTACTACAGTATGCAAAATCCCAATGACGGATAAGCATGCTAGCACAGATGAGCTGTGCAGTGAGGCTCAAATTGTAGAACACTTAACTTAAAAATTAAATCAAAACAATGATGGGTACGATGAAAATTAAAGCAAAACAATGATGGGTACGATAGTTACATATTCAAATAATACACATATGGTACAAAACCAAACAACAACACCTCAAATGTCAGATTGGAGGGTAGCTGAATAAGGCTGGAAAATAGGGTTAGATGCAAGCTACAATAAAGAATGGTAGTTAGTGATGATCGAAAAGGACAAAAATTAGGTGGGGCGAAACCAAGGCAATTTATCACCTAATTTCATAATGCATGTCTTGATTTTTTTTTTCTCCATAAGCATACACTGACACATGCTGCAACTACTCCTAAGAAAGACAGCTACCTAGCAGACTTTCCGAATCAAACCAATAAATATTTTTGGGGTTTTCGTTTCTACTGTCAATTTCCCTGCGCTATATTAGTATTAGTAGCACCGGCAGCTTAGGTTGCATTGGTACAGTTGTATTAAATTTTTGATAAATATTAAAGTTTTAATCATTGTATTAACAGTCTCTTTATTTCTTTTTCTTCCAATTACTTTGTTAAAAAAAAATTAGTATTAGTATTTCCACTTATCAAAATAGAATATTCCTTCATCACAAAGAAAAAGTCAATTGAAATCTATTTTATGTAAAATCTATTTGTAAATTAGTCAATGGAGAACAAAGAAACAATGAATCCGATTCAGTTGGAGGGTATCCAATGTCATATCAATATCAAGAAGAAGAGAACCAAAGAATAAATCCAAAAATGCTAATATAACTTAGGGGAATCAATTCTTCTTAACTAAGAACAAATCCTCTTGATTGCTAAAAGTGAAACTGTGAAAGCTAAACCAAACTAAACAACAATAATCAATTTGTAAATTTTAAGCAATTTAAATCTTGATTGAGTTAGCATTCACTAATTTTAAAATTTAAACCTTTATAATAACTAAATGATTGCTTCACCATCAAACAACAAATCCTCACCAAATAACAATAATTAATTTGCACACTTTATAATAAGAGTTAGAGTTTGAATGTGTTCGTACTTACTAATTTTAAAATTTAAATCTCTACCAAAGCTATATGCTAACTATATATTTATAAGTTTTCAATTAGACCGAGTTAAATTGCATAAAATTCAAAAAGAAAAGAGAAAATTTACATGAATCGAAACATGATTGAATGAAACTAAACATGAATCATTTGAATTCCCCAAAAAAAACCTGAAGAAAAACCAGAGAGAAAGAAGAAGAGAGAAAATGAAAATTAAACTTACATTGAAGATGAGACTCTTGTCTGAAGATTCCCAGGCTAGACCGCCTCTGAAGTGTATGCACCAAACAAGAACCAAAACGACGCCGGCGATCCCAAGCAAGTGCACCACAAACGTGAAGGGGAAGGCTTTGACCCCGAGAGCCATCGTTCTTCTTCGTCGTCTTCTGGGTTCTTCGGAAGTTAGAGTGAAGAAGAAACTGCTGAAAGCACTTTGGAATTTATCTGTTTGGTTTCATCGGCAACGTTTTCGCCTGTGAATCCCACCAGCTATTCAGTCTCATTATAGCCGTTGGATCAAGATCTTTGTAGTTGACAGATGGTGACATAGAGGGTTGTGTGATTGGAGATTTATTGTTAGCTTTTTAATTTGATTAATTAAATATTTATATTGAAATTTTTTATAATAAAATAAATAGTTGATTTATTGTACTTTTATTATTAATTTAAATAAAAAATAAAAATTAACTTTATTTTTATCATTCATCTATTAAATTGTTTCTTATAATATTAATATTAGAAAATAAAATTTATTTTGGTGATTTTTTATCTAAATTAAAGACAAAAAATAATAAATATACTTTTGAAATAAAAATTAAAAAACTTCATTTATATTTTATTTTAAAAAAAGAGAAATATTTAATTATTTTTTTAAACAATTTATAACTTTTAAGAGTAAAAAAATTCGAATCTTAACTTTAATATTAAGAAAATGTATCTTACTATAAACGGTACGAGATTTATGTGTCAAATATTTAATTAATTGAATATAATGAATGTGAAAAAGGACATTTAGTGGGGCGTCATTTTTTTAGGGAAAAATTAAAGATGGTGGTCTGTTAATTATTTTAGTAACTTTTTTGCATTGGTAATTGGATACTCATAATCTTTTCCTTTACATTGCTTTGATGTCCTAAGATCCCACCCCATGAAAAGTGATCATAACCCAGAGAATTAGATTTAATCAAATACTCACTTCAGTTTTTTCTTATTCTTCTCCTTTTTCTTTTTCTTTGTCTTGGACTTTTCAAACATGTACTGTACACCTTTTGTAATTAATTTAAACGGAAATAAAAGAATCCCTTTAAATTCATCAATCTGCCCAATAAAATTTTTAGAGAATATTTGATTTCAGAGAAGGATTACATTAGAATGCATGATATTGATAGTTAAATAAAAAGTAAATTTTTTTGAAATTGAGTTTTCTTTTATTTAACAACTCTTTTATATAGTATAGTATAATTTAAACTATAAAATAGAGAATTATATATCAAAAAATTAGATCTCAACCAATATTATTAATTTTTATTTGGATTGAATTAATAAAACGGCATCATTTCAAGTTAACAGTATAATTTGCTCATCTTCGACTCAAAATATTAAACCCAATTTTGCTCATCTTCGACTCAAAATATTAAACCCAATTTTGCTCATCTTCAACTTTCCTTGTTTCTATTTTCCAGATTTTTTACAGAACCATTTCTTTTTATTTGCCCTTGGAATTTCTTTTATATTATCTTCAAGCCTCCCGTGAATTAGTCGAGTGGCTATGGTGTCGGGAGGATGAAAGGAGAATTTGCAGAGGAAAGCGTTTTAGAATAGAGAGCTTTTGAATGCAGATAAACATGGGCAAATCAAAGAAGAAAAGGGGATGAATTGAAACAAAGGAACAAGGGCAAATCAAAGGAAAGGGTTATGTACAAAATGTGGAAAGTAGAAACAGAGAAAGTTGAAGATGAGCAAAATTGGGATTTTATACTGTTAACTTGAAATGTCATCGTCTTATTAATTCATTTCGATTAAAAATTAATACTGAGATCCAATTTTCTCATTATATATATATTTTTAAGCTCTCAAATTTTTAAAATGTTCTAATATGCCAAGACATCCATCAAACCATCCATTACATGAATTGTAGACTGAAACTTACGTAATTGATGGCTTGATAAAAATCTTGACATGTCAGAATTTTTTGATTTTTTGTTTTGCCTTATTTTAAAATAGATGGTAGGGAATATTATTGATTAATAATGAATAATTTAAAAAAAAATTTACATTTTTTTTAATAGGACAGATTAATTAATTGAAACTCTTATGACCATGGGGAGAAGAAGGTGGGAGGGAAAATGAGGGTTTAAATCTTGATTATTTTGGAAGGAAGTGCTTTTATGTCAACAATTTGATTAATTATTCTACAAGTTTTTCTCAAATTGATTTTTATTCTAATTGTAAATGTCA
>BPVZ01000003.1:3918685-3939058 GCA_020521535.1 Rubroshorea leprosula | reverse complement strand
TTTAGAAACTATTCAGAAATGTATATAAAAGGTTTTTAAGTTGGATTTTTTTGGTTATATTCACTTTAATCATCGGTTTTTTTTTTTACTTTTAGACTTAGCAATCAAAATCTAAACCATTTAAAATCAATTCAATTTGATTTTTAATTAAATAAACTCAAAAGCCAATCAAATCTTACCTATTGATTATGTTTTTATCGGTTTTCAAAATTTTTTTGGTTGCAGATTTTTCAGCCTGCCTCTATTGGGCATTATTAGATAATGAATGGACCCCATGATAACAAGCCCACTTCTATTTTAATTGTAAAAAATGCTGTAACTGCACACCATTTTTTTTTTTTTTTGGTTATATTTATGCTATCATTCAAACAAGTTATAAAGGTGTTAGATAAATTATATCAACCGATTATAACAATGTCTATAGGGATTGTAAAACCCTTAACATTAAAGGATCCATAATATTACACTAATTAAACTACATGGTTTAAGTGTAAAACCCATCCGATAAAAGTTAAAGGAGGGATATATTTAACGAAAAAAAATATTAAGAATACAAATAAACAACACTCATAGGGTGAACATTCCATGAAGAAGAAAAGCGATGGCGTCATTTTAGAGTGCCCGAGCTTTTACAATGTCAAGGCTCATTTCACTTGGATCGGTTGCCTGCAACTCCACTTGAATTCCATCTAACTCCCTCTTGAATCTGTCCTTGGAGCTCGCATACACCATCTTATTCCTCACCTTTGATATATCAGGTGCCCTACAACAAAATATAACTGCTACTTTACTTTTTTTTTTTTTTAATTAGCAACTATATATATCAAGTCCAAACATCGCATTTTATATTAGCAAGTATTGATGGAAATTAATCAAATTACCAGGCAATGAAGAAGATTTTGCTTTTCTGGCAGTTCTCATTTGTGGTGAAGTCAAAATCATAGACAGCATAGCGGCACTCATTATCAGGAAGGGATGCAGTGAAATCTTCATAGGATTCTTCAGGATTCCCCACTTTGTCTACAACCACCTGTTGATCCTGAATCTTGAATGTTATGAATCGGAAGTTCCTCTTCTTTAGCTCCAAGAACTTAAGCTTACAGTCGTCATGGACCGCCATTCCAGATGCAGCATTCGCCTATCCCCAACGTCCATTCCAAAAAAAAGAAAAAAAGAATTGCAACATTAGTTAACATGACAATCAAATTATCTTGCAAATTATCAATTAATTCTAAGTTAAAATAACTTTAATTTTTTTTTACTTTAATAAATTCGGGATGTATTAATATAAGAGCATGTATAGTGGATAATAATATAAAAAGTTCACTTTTCATTTTATATAAACTTACATTTTCAATATTTAACTTTTAAATAGAACACTAATATAGTAGAACACATTTACAATAGATACTTAAGTAGAATGTTCTCAAAAATTATACTAATATTATTTTCTTCAATCAACTTAACCAAAAAAATTGAATTAAAAAAAAAAAAGAAAAAAAAGAAAACCAAATGATGATCGTATGAACCAACGGCTACCAAGAAAAGACTTGCACCGCCTGACTGCCTAAGCGGGTGCAAATTCCAGGCCTATAAAGGCAAAATAAATAAGTAAATAAAAAGAGAGCTAAGGTGCGACGAGCTCGACTCTCTTTTTCATTTTGCTCCAATGGAAGACGTGGCATGCTTTGTTCCATGTTTGTAAAAGAATATCAAGCAGAGCATGCATTGTACATGCTCTAATAGAGAGAGAAAGAATGTACCATGTTCTCGTCAAATTATGGAGAGAAAAGTTTTGGAGAGGAATGAAAGAGGAAGAAGAAGAACAAGAAAGAGGAAAATGCAAGGGAGGGGAATGGAGGATAGAATAAGATAGAGAAGAGATCCTCAAATGTGGGTAGCCGAGAGGAATGCGGGGAAACAAGAGAATTTTGAGGGAAATAACGAATCATGTCCACAACAAAACAATTTCATGTTGGTTGTTATTTAATCACCTCTTTGGCTTCTCTTTATAATGGTTACCTAATTAATTAGCATTACTCTCTTTCAAATAATGGTTCTTTTAAAATTTTTTTTCACATATTAAGAATTAAAGAATAATTTATTTATATAAGTTTGTTTAATTTGCTTTAAAGGCACATAAATAAAAATGTATTAATAACACATTTTAATATTTAATTTTTATAGGAAATTACATTGGCTAACTTTATTTATTTGTCACTAATTTCATATGTACACTTTTAACTAAATGAATGATAAAATTAAAATTACTTTTTAATTTTTCAATACAAATTAATTATAAATAGCTACAATAAATGTATTTTTAGCATATTTCCTAAAAGTTTAAGTTAGAAAAACTGTTATGTATTTATTTATAGGAATTTTTTAACTTTTATTTTAAAAATATAAGTTAAAAGTATAATTATTGTATACTTTCATCATTAATTTGTATGGAAAAGATAAAAGCTAACTTAAGTTTTGTCAATCATCCAATTAAAATGTTTCATATAACATTAATGTTGAAAATAAAGTTTATTTTTGTAATTTTCTATACAAATTAATGATAAAAACATGTAATAAATAAAACTTTAACATATACTCTTAGAATATATGTTAGAAATATCCTTACTTATATTAAGCTTAAGGAAACAGATAAAAAGAAAATTACGTTAAAAGGTTAGATTATCAACTAACCAATTACAATTATTAACTATTTTATCAACTATTAATCATCAATTCATAACTACATTGGTTCTTAATAACCCAACTAAACTTAGCTTATATCATTTCCTACCGAAACAACAAGAATTACCACAAAGGGCTAAAAAAAAAAAAATTTTGGGCTTTGATATTGGGTTTGTATTAATCTTGGCCTATCTATAATTGGATTGGATTAATGCAATTTTAAAAGGGAGCCCATATGGTTTTCGGCCATCTAGTCCATATGATTCAAAAAAGGAAGAGCCCGTATATGTTTCAACTGCCCAGCCAATAACATTTTGCACATATTCGGAGAATTGAAGGTCAGGACGGACTGCCTGTTGTCCCCTCGTCCCTCCGCCTAAAGGCCCTAAACCCTTATGTAGCGTTGCTTCCATTTCGACAAAGCTGCCCTCTTTCACCGGAAAACCCCTGTGTCTCCGCTTCGATTGTTTTCTACCTGCGGACAATCCATTACTCAAAGCTTCACTCGGACTCAGTATGGTGAGCAGAAGGCAGAAATTAGCTCGGAAGAGGTATAAAGATGAGCACCCAGAATTGTTTCCAAAACCAGAGCCAAAAGACCCAAATGAGAAGAAGGAGAAAAAGAAGAGCAAGTTCAAGCGAAAAAAGGCAGAATCTAAAGAACCTAAAGACCCCAGTAAACGCATTAAAAAGGGTCTCAAAAAACACCCACTTCGGGTCCCTGGCATGAAGCCTGGTGAGAGTTGTTTCATATGCAAAGCCAAGGACCATATTGCCAAGCATTGTCCGCAGAAAGCTCAATGGGAAAGGAACAAGGTTTGTTTTGTACTCGAATTTTAAGATTTCTATGCCTATGTTATTGCATTCGTCAAGTTAATTGCTACTGAATTTTGTTATTGACGGTATTATGGTAATTTAAACGACGGGTTAATGAGTATTTAGCTGTATGCTTTGTGGGGTCTGTATTTCCTGAACCGTAGCATAATGTTGATTCTGCTTGAACTTTGACACTGCTTTGTTATTTCAGATGATGTTGTTGCATTTGAAAATTATTGGAAGTTGGAGATTGTATTTGTTGGTTGTTTACTTTTGTGGAGAGAGCTGAATACAGTGTTTTTGTTTCTTCTCTGATGCTTTCAGATATGTTTGCTTTGCCGGCATCGTGGGCATAGTCTCAAAAACTGTCCCAACAAGAATGATGAGACCATGGATAAAAAGTTATGTTACAACTGTGGAGAAACTGGACATTCACTTGCAAAATGTCCCCAACCTCTTCAAAATGGTATTTGACTTCTTAATTTAACTAAGAATGCTCTAATACAGTTCTATGAATGTCTATGTAGTTTTCTTATAAAAAAACATATAGCCCCAGTTGGTGCAAAGTTTGTTGTGGTTTGTGTGTGTGGTGATATTGCGTATAAGGTATCATAACTTTTTTATTCTGGAAAAACGTGATGCTGTATTGGATTGTCTGACTGTAAAATGGCCTCAATAAGTTTTTTTGAAGTGTCCTTGTATTTTATTTTTTTTACTTCTCTCATACTTACTGTCTTAATATCTTTATAGGATATAGCTCAAACTTGGAAATTTGGGTTTTGGAATTGGCTATCTTACAATTAAATTGTAGATGTGCCATATCTTCAATGTTTTGAAAGTTCAGATAAGAATTTGGTGAAAATTTACTGAAGAACTTATCAGACTAAAATCTTTCTATGTCTTTCCCGCTAGCATCTGTCTGTATTTGTAGAAAACTATCTTGGACAACCCTTACTTTCTTGTCATCTATAATGCACGCCTCTATAACCAAAATCATAGGAAAAAAAAACTTTTTGCAAGTTTGCAACGGTCTACTCGTACATCAGTGTGTTTGAGTCCCCATCATTTTGTTTTCGGTGATGATGATTTTTATGTTTTTCTATTGTAGGGGGAACTAAATTTGCTAAATGCTTTATCTGTAATGAACATGGGCATTTGAGCAAGAACTGCTCCCAAAATACACATGGGATATATCCAAAGGTATATTTGATCTTCATTATTGATGATAGTTTTTAGATTATGTCGATGCTGGACTCTCATCTTTATTGAAAATATCATCTTGATATGCTTTTCGTCTCTTTCTCATATAGGGAGGTGGTTGTAAAATATGCAGTGGTGTAACTCATTTGGCTAAAGATTGCCCTAATAAAGGCAACAAAGGTTCTGCTGTAGCTAGCAAAGAAGGTAATACATGTAAGCTTATTTCTCACTAACTAC
Source organism: Rubroshorea leprosula (assembly GCA_020521535.1). NCBI lineage: Eukaryota > Viridiplantae > Streptophyta > Magnoliopsida > Malvales > Dipterocarpaceae > Rubroshorea > Rubroshorea leprosula. The sequence continues at coordinate 3,934,120 of BPVZ01000003.1, read as the reverse complement.
CAATGTCAAGGTTTACCCCAACTGTAAATGACTAGGTTTTGCCTTTTCCCCAACTAAAGCCAAGGTGTATCCTGATGATCTTTATCAGTATTGCTGTTGCAAAATAAGCGTTTTTCAATTGCTCAATACAAAATAAATTTTCAGGCTATGGTGATTAGGAATAATTGTTAGGAAAGATGAGTCTAACCCACAAATCATATCTTTGGTTTGTATTGGCTAATATGTGTTTGAAAGTTGATAGAAGGTAGCATTAGACAAGTCGTACTGAGATAGGGCCAGTTATTCTCAAAATGGAGTTATCTACATTATTTTTCATGAACATCATTTCATGGTTTGGCTTCTGCTAGGTATTCCTTTACTTTACTTCTACTCCTCTGTTTGGGAAGGTCATGGAAGTGAATGTTTTGGGGCCTATGAGCACTAAATCACATATTATGGCTTTGTCATTATTGACGATGGTATTGGCAAGAATACCCTCCACTGAAAGTATGGTAACCAGTTTTATTTGAGGCAGTACATCTTAGTATTTTGGTATTAGATGAAAAGGTAAAATGGAAAAAAGATGCTAAAATATTATCTTAGCTTAATGAGATTATTACTGTTAGGTGAATAATCTCACATTGTTGGATTAAATTTGCTTTTTGTTTCATTTTCAAGCTGTATAGCAATTAGCAACAAACAAATCTTTTGATAACAGCAGGAGTGCTTGAATTTTTTTTCTTATTATCAATTAGAAGATACGACATTTGGTTCAATTAGAAGAAATTATATTTTCTATTTTTCAATACAGCTGATGATGGCCTATACATAGGAGATAGCCTTCCTCTTTTCCAAATTCACCCCCCATCCTGTCTCAAGGTTTGAACCAAAGACATCCAACATGAAGGCTCAAATTCTTACAAGTTGAGACACCTCTTGGGGGGAAAATTTTGTTGTTATTTCACTTTAAAGACTCAAAATTGGGTTCAAAATGATTAGGATGGAAGAGCAGTCTCGATTCACTTGAAGCCCACATTCTTGATGTGTTATTGGCAAAGAAATGATATATAGCCTTAATTGAGCAACCTTCATATATTTATATGACACAGATTCCAATAAATAGTAGTCTGAAGAATTAGATGATGATGTTACTGTCACTGAGTGTTATCTGAATAAAGAAATGACAAAAATATAGCTGCTTTCCTGTTATATTGTCAAGTTGCTTCTTGCTGGTATGGTATAATATTATGAGACGTTCCTGCCAAGCATTCTTCATGTTGCCTATATGCAATGAATGTACCACAGTTATGTGGTTGAATGAATAACCCTCTTCACTTTCTCCTTTTCTTTTTTTTTGGTTCTTACTAAAATCTTTTTCTTTTATTGATTTTCTGTTTTCAGCATTTAAAATTGAGGATATACCAAGAGGACAGATTACCAAATTCACAAGCGGGGATGATCTTGATGATGACTTCATGGTAGAAGATTCTGCATCAAAAGATAAAAATGTAAAATCAAAGAAACAGGGGCCTAAAGTTGTCAATTTTGTTGGGTAAGAAACTCTTTGTTGATTAATTTCAATAGTGCTAGTTGTAATCCATGCTGAGAAATGATCCTAAATTCCAGAATTTGTTCTATAGAACTGAAGGTTTTTTCCACCTGAATGTTACTTCAACAGGAATTCAATTCTTTTTCCATGTAACCAATCTTAATATATTTTTCTATGTTTCACCCTGCTTGGTCTACACCTTATTGGAATGAATTTACCTTTCTGAGATTGCTAATCATTGGCATCTGATCATTACCTATCAAATTTTCAGTGTCTTAAGCATTGAAACCTTGAGGTGAATGATTAACAAAAGATGTAATAATGTGATGTGTCCAAGTTTATTCTCTTGAAAGTCGATTTGTTTGGTGAAACACCTTCTGCTTTAGTTGTTTTGAATTTTGATGCTACTAATTCTAGGCCCCCCAAGAAAAAGGTTTTTTTCTTTTCAGACTCTGAACCTAATTCCAGTTTTGGAATAAAAAATAGACCATATAACTGAAGTGTTTAATGATTAAAATTTTTACATTTTTGTGAGACAAATAATGCTTGGAGAGCATGCAAAATTGAGCTCTAAGGACCCATTTGGTTACTGCTCGAAGATTATTGTTGCGCAGAAATGATTTGCGGGTGAAAACTGCTAGTTGAAAAACTGGGGAAGAGTTGTTTCTATTTGGTATGATTATCAGGAAATTTAGGAATATCCTTGTGTTTGGTCGACTATGTTTAGTTTAGTCAACTAGACAAAAATTTAGTTACTTGAAGTCGGCACTTCTTGGGAGAAGATTTTTATCCAAATTCAGAAAGGCATCGTCTGATTAGGCTTGAATTTCTTCAATGGCCATCTCCAATGGGTATCACCATGGGATACCTAGCAAGGGGATGCCGTGCCCCATTGGGGAGGGTATCCCCAACTTCCCCCCCTTTTTTTTTTTTTTTACTTTAAAAAATATATTTTTTATGCGGAATTGTTTTTAATATAATTGTAGGTTAAATAAAATAATATTGATAAAATTTTTGAAGGGTCCTACTTGAGTTTTTTCATTGTAGAGAAGAGTCTTGTGTGTGTGTTTAGGAGGGCCTCCTTAAAGTTTTTAGATACATGTTTTTTCATTGTAAAGAAGAGTTACCCTTTTTCTGTGTGTGTTTAGGAGAGCCTCCTTAAAGTTTTTAAATGCATGTTAAATAAAATAAGAGATTAGTTTTTATTAACTAAATCTATAAAAAAAAATTAAGTAAAAATAATTGAAAATACTTTATTTCAATAAAGTATGAAAAAAATTAAAACAGTTTCATTTTTATTTTAAAAAATAAAATATTTTAATATTTTTAATAATAATTTATTAAAATAACATAATTTAAAGTTTTTTTTCTTATTTTTTATTGATATAATTGATAAATATTTTTTTAATAAAATAATATGCATTATTATAATAATGTGGCATTTGCCTCAATGGAGATGCTCTAAGGTTGTCGTCATTTACGTGGAAAATGGAAATGCTCGAACAATACCAATTGTTTCTGGATTCTGTTATTTCCAGCCATTTTTCGAGAAATAATACCAACCAAGAACACCCTATAAGCATGAAGGGTTTATTTGGTTGGGCACTTTTTTAGAGAAAGAATTTGGAAAAATTGACTAATTAATATTACACACTATTTAACTTAAGAAATTAATTTCCTGACAAGCAAATTGAGGCACAATATAATTGTTTATGAAAAAAAAAAAAGATAATGCATTATGTTTACAATATAATTAATTATTTTGGAGAAATAAGTAACTATATTAATATAATTAATTATTTATTCTTTATAATTGGTTATGTTTACCTTTCTTATAAAAAACCTCCAAAAAAAAAAAACACTTTTCTTGAAAAAACGACAATATAATGCATTACCTTTCCTGTTATAACCAATTATCTAATACTTCAATTTACTATTAAGAAATTAAAATTTTAAAGCTAAATCATATGTAATATTAATCATCTTTTCTAAGTTCTTTTTCTAAAAAGGTGACCAACCAAACAGCACGAAATTTTTGTACATTGATTTCAACCCAAATTACCACAGATTCCACATTACATCAAAAACGAATCTTAATGAAAAACCTAACAGCATCATTAATGCATCATGAATTGTTTGATTCATACTACCAAAAAAAAAAATCTGATGCAATGCAAATGCATGCAGTAATGGGTTGATTTTTTTTCATTTTTACTCATTAAAGCATCTCAGGTCCGTTCATCCCAAGATGATTGTGATTAATTGTGGGTCGGACCCATCAATCCAAAACAGCTGCTGTTGTTAGCTTTGTCTCAAAGGGTCTTATTATGGATCAGATCACAACGTCTACTCTTGCTTGATGCCTACATTGCTTCTCTTTTTGTTCACCTTGGAATTGGATGATGGATGGATTCTTCTCATTTCGGTTTCCTCTTTCCTGTTGTCGTTTTTGAGTAAAGGCCACGTTTGGTCTGCTACATTTTCCAGGCGTAATATTCCTTCCACTCGTCACTGTATCTTTCTCTTTCAGGAACAATGATAAAAGGGGGATGACAACTTCGAACCTGTTTGGGCCATTAGGGTCCCTTTCAAACATTTAGGCTAAATTATGCTACTATTATATTTATAGTTGTGGCAGATAAATAAATTATATTAATAGGTTTGGAATTCAAGTCTAATAATAACAATTTGCTACTCGGGAAACATGATGTATGATCAATAATAACAATTATTTAGGGAATAATTTAAATACTTAAGGATAATATTTTTAGGGTTACTAGTAGTTGGAACCAAGTGCACCTAGCACTTGACTGTTGATGGACTAATTTAAATTTATTTTTTAAAATAAAAATGAGAAAAATTCTTACAAAAAAGAGAGCTCTTATAGAAAAGGAAACTCCTACTTTTATTTATCATTTCTAGTCATCAAAGAGGAGGGCAGTGGCTAAGAAGAAAAGAAGAGAGGGGGCGGTGGCTATGGAAAATAAGAAAAAGAAAGAGGCGCCAGGGTCTTTATAATCAAGTAGGTAACTCCTAGGGCCTATTAGGTTGGTTGTTTATGCAAATTTTACCTGGTAGAAAAACTTCACCAAGAAATATTTTCACTGAATATTTATACCTAGAAAAGTAACATTTTTGTGTTTGGTAGCTTGTAAACTTGTCCTGTATTCTTAAAATCTTATGTTTGGTTACTTGAAAAAAACACTACGGGAATATTGAAGTAAAAATTATCACATAATCAATTATATAATAGAGAAGATATAATTGGTTATAATTTTCAATATATAATTACTTAATAATTGTGAATTATAATTGCTTATAACATTCATTTGATAAATTTAGTGAGTAATTGGTTATCTTTCAATAATAATCAATTATAATAGAAAATTAAGTTATTTTTTTGGTAATGGGTTATTATACTTGATTATAAATATTGAATAGTTAATTATCAATAATAAAGTAAGTCATTATAGCAAAAAATTAATTGATTATTAAACTTTTCCAAAATTGTTGCAGCACCATTTTTGTCATTTCAAGTCCTCTATACAAATGATTCAAAGGGTAGTCTTGGCTTTTTATAATCCCTCATCCAACCACTTATTTGGGGAGTTTTGTTTTCAGATTTCTATCTAAAAAGTGTTTTTAAGACAAAAGTGGATAAAGTTTCAAGTGTCAAATAACTTTCTAAAACTATTTGAATACTAAACATAAGCAACATAATTTGACTTACAACAATACAGGTACAGTCATGGGAACTAAAAAAGTCAATAGTGTTTTGTATCAACTGATATGGTTAGTACATATTGATTTTTCAAGTAATTCGGAATAGTATAAATTTAAATTTTGTTTTAATCAAATTTCAAGTATTTTGATCAAATTTTAGTGTATCGGTCGATATTTTGCCGACCAATACATTGAAATTTAACTAGTATGCATTATGTTCAAATTAAAAAAAAAAAAAAGAAAAAAGAATCCAATAAAAACGACATCATTTTGGTTAGGGGTTTCTTAAATCTTTACATTTGTAATTTCAGATTTGCAGTTTTCCTTCCTCACTTCATCCTCACCGATGGATGCTTTGCTGCCACTATTCTCTCTTTCCATTTCTTGCTTTGCGAGCCCCTAGATTTTGAATCTTGATTCATATCTCTTCACCATTCTCTAGCTCTATCTCTTAGCTATTTTGTTTGCTTTGCATTTTCATTCCTTTTTCCTCTTGCTTTTTCTCTTGATATTCAACTTAGCGAGATTAGTTTCAATCTCAATCTAACCTTTTGATGCTATTGATTTCATTAGTAAGTGAAGATCAATGACCCCTTTTCTAATTATCCCTCTTGATTCCCCATTTCCAATTCTTCCTTGGTCGAAAGTTTAAGATTAGAGAGCATTGAGCAGTCTTATTCTAATCTTCTTTAATTACCTTCACCGATTCTCCCCCAATTGATGTGTACAGGGCCACAAAGATCCAATATGTAGATGTATAACTGGTTTAACCATTTTGTGATTGCAAAAAATTTGCATTTTTCATTTTATACGATTATAGTTTAATGATTTAATTAAGAGGCTTGTCCTATTATTTCCAATTTAATTTTCGTTGTGTAATCCTTTGGTTATTTTCCATTTAATTTTTGTTTTTTATTTTAAAATTTAATATTTAATTTACAAAAATATATATTTATAACGATAAATTTGAAATTGTATGCAAACATTTTAGTCTCTAATATATACCATTTCAATAGTAAAACCAATATGTATAATAGTATAGTATTGATTATTTTTATTTTACTCAACCAAACAGCCCTAATGTAAGGGAAAAAAGAAAAAGAATTGAAAAAAAGCCAAACGCTGCCTTGCCAACCGGTTTCTTTTTGATACAGTGCTTCTCACGTGTTACTCCTCCCAAATCACGTGCACCGTACCCTTTACGCCACCAATCCACCATTACGCGCACGGATAACAAACACCTCACAGGCACAGCGCCACTTTTCATTTTCTTATTTTTTTTAATTTATCCACAATCCACCCCACTGCCCCCCGGGCCCCGCCCACCAGCGCGTCATCTCACTCCCATTAAGCGCGCGTCAAACGGCCCCCGCCCAACCGCGCCAAATAGGTATCCTCCGACGACCAAAATCCCAAGGTTTTACCAATTCAAAATTAAAATTCCCTCTTAAACGTAAGGAGCCGTCACTTCGCCCGTCAAATCTAACGGAAACCCATATTCCGTCACCTCCCCTATAAAATCCCCCCACACCCTCTTCCCCATCTCCACGGCCCCCTGTTTCTCGCCCTGAAAACTTCTCCCTCACTCAAAACCTCAGTCAGTTCAGAAATCAGAAGCTCAGTTCCGCGAAGATGCGTGAGATTCTTCATATTCAGGGAGGTCAATGCGGCAACCAGATCGGAGCCAAGTTCTGGGAGGTGGTTTGTGCCGAGCACGGCATCGATTCCACAGGCCGGTACCAGGGGGACAACGATCTGCAACTTGAGCGCGTTAATGTCTACTACAATGAGGCCAGTTGCGGTAGGTTTGTGCCGCGTGCGGTGCTTATGGATCTGGAGCCTGGGACCATGGACAGTGTTAGGTCCGGGCCGTACGGGCAGATATTCCGGCCGGACAACTTCGTTTTTGGGCAGTCCGGCGCCGGTAATAACTGGGCGAAAGGGCACTACACTGAGGGAGCCGAGTTGATTGACTCCGTCCTTGATGTGGTGCGCAAGGAGGCTGAGAACTGTGACTGTTTGCAAGGTAATCTGTTCTCAGTCCTCTTGGTGTTTTCTGATTTTTTTTTTTTTTCTGGAAATTGATATTCGGTTAGTTCTTCGGTTGACAGACAGCAGATATTAACTGGTATTAGTATTTGCTTCTGGAAGCATTTTTGGGTAAATTTTGGTTAAGAAATCTGTTTGGGATGATGGTGCTCTTTTTTATTACCTATGGATCTGAAAACTTTTAGGGATTTCTGTTGTTTGTTGTGACTTCAGACTTCCATAACATCTAGTGTTTTCCAGTGGTTTTCCCATTTCGCGTTGACCAGCTGCTGTGGTTTGTTAGGCTGTTTGTGCGTTTTGTGCTCCTGAACCAGACATTTTGGTTTCAGGAATGAGATAATGAGTTATTGTTTCTTCAGTGAATTTGGATGTTTATTATATAAGTTCCAGTATTTATTTTATGTTAAAATGGAAGAATCCGTTTTTGGTTGCCGAAAAGGGTAATGTATACAGATAATTTTCTGAGCTAACATGTCGGTTTAGCTCATATTTTGTTTAGTGAGATTGCTTTCAAAAAATAATGAAATGTTACAAAAAAATTCTGGTGTCTGGGTACAAATTGAATCTTGCTTTCCTGGATTCAGTTTGTTTTCCTCTCTTGAGGTGTCGCAGATATGTCTTGCTTGGATTTTCTTTTCTCTCATTTTCATATTCGTAGTGGTTTCTGCTGTATTGTTGTGGATTAATGTTGAAACGTCTAATGTGTATTTTGTTTCAAAATTTATCAGGGTTTCAGGTCTGTCACTCTTTGGGAGGTGGAACTGGGTCAGGCATGGGAACACTGCTCATTTCCAAAATCAGAGAAGAGTATCCAGACAGAATGATGCTCACATTCTCTGTTTTCCCATCCCCAAAGGTGTCTGACACTGTTGTTGAACCATACAATGCTACACTCTCAGTTCACCAGCTTGTTGAGAATGCTGATGAATGTATGGTTTTGGACAATGAAGCTCTCTATGATATTTGCTTCCGAACTCTCAAGCTCACTACTCCAAGCTGTAAGTTAATACCTACTTTGACTGTGCTAATGATTATTGTGCTGTGTTCATTGTTTTCTTAAAGTTGGGTGTTCCATTTTCCCAAAAGATGCATATGGAATGATATGATTTTATGCATCGTGGCAGGTGAGGTTTCGTTAATAATCTATTGCTGTGCACTTAATGCCGATATAATTACGGTCCTATATTCTTTCTTGCTTTGAGAACGTTTGTCTCAGATTCTGTTATGTGACACCAACTCTGGGTTTTGAATTTAACATGGAAAGTCCTGTTTTGGGCTAGCTATGTTATGTTTGTTATACTTCTGCTCATATAGATTCACATGCACTAATCTGACATAAGTTGGTTTGCAGCATCTAGCTGTATCTACTTCTATTGTTGTATAGTTCTGACTGTCTTATGAGATTCTGGTTATTTGGTAAACTACTTTAGAAAAACTGAGATTATTCCTTTGGAAGTAATTATTTTGGTAGGTTTGGTATAATTTGCGTTTTCTATAATCATTTGTATGCTTTAAGTAGTTTGGGCTGGTAAAAGTTTGGTTAACAGCTAATTGTACAGCAATAGATTATTAACAGTAACCTCACCTGACATGATGTGTAAAATCATAATTATCTCACATGCATGATATGAATTTGCTTATTCTATAATCATTTGTATGATATGAATTATATTAAATTCAGTTTTTATATGGATGGAAAATCTTGTACAGTAATTCTGCTTTATCTAACAACTTGGACCACATGTTCTTTTTTTTAACACAGTTGGAGACCTCAATCACCTCATATCTGCCACCATGAGTGGGGTTACCTGCTGCCTGCGTTTCCCTGGTCAACTCAACTCAGATCTTCGCAAGCTTGCTGTTAATTTGATCCCATTCCCTCGTTTGCACTTCTTCATGGTTGGCTTTGCTCCACTCACATCTCGTGGGTCCCAGCAATACAGGGCACTTACTGTTCCTGAGCTCACTCAGCAGATGTGGGATGCCAAGAACATGATGTGTGCTGCTGATCCTCGTCATGGTCGATACTTGACAGCCTCTGCCATGTTCCGTGGCAAGATGAGCACAAAGGAGGTTGATGAGCAGATGATAAATGTGCAGAACAAGAACTCATCATACTTTGTTGAGTGGATTCCCAACAATGTAAAGTCTACTGTTTGTGATATCCCCCCAACTGGGTTGAAGATGGCCTCAACTTTCATTGGCAACTCAACTTCAATCCAAGAGATGTTCCGAAGGGTGAGTGAGCAGTTTACAGCTATGTTCCGCAGGAAGGCCTTCTTGCACTGGTACACAGGGGAAGGGATGGATGAAATGGAGTTCACTGAGGCAGAGAGCAACATGAATGATCTGGTTTCTGAGTACCAACAATACCAGGATGCAACAGCTGATGAGGAAGGGTATGATTATGAAGATGAGGAGGAAATTCAGGAGGAAGCCTGATTTTTGCATGTTTAAAACAGCTTTTTGTTTGTTGTTGATTGTTGTGGAATTAAGTGTTACTTTCTTTTTATCTGAATACTTGGGTGTTTGGATCATGATCGTGTGGCCTGTTCCCTGGCCCATCTTTTTTCCTCTGCTTATTGTAATGCTTTAGAGATTATGCTTTGCAATCATGTTTATCGTCAGTATAGATACTAAATGCCTATGGTTTAGATATGGAACGATTATGTTTAATCATTCTGCATGGTTGTATTGCTTGTTTTCTTGATTTTGGCTTGATCGTAGAAACAACTTGCATTCACTTTGTGCTTCCATAGGTGTCCTCACGAAATGCTGTGGTTGTATCAACTTTGTGGCAGATATCGCATTCTGTATTTGTTGGCTTTTTTCCTGAATGTGGGTTTCCATGTCATCTAGTGACATTCATTGGATTAGTTTAGATTTCAGAATCACGAACTACTCAGTAATACATTTTTGACAAAAACAAGTATTTATGTTTACAAAATAAATTATTGGATGAGGGGTGGACAGATCATTGATGTTGGAGGTTGTCTTCTCATCTAATGGTCTTATATCTATTTCCGGTATAAAAAGTTTTCAACTATGTCTTCAATAAAAAGATCATTTATATTCAAATAATTCATTTCATGGGCAGTAATATGAACAAACAAGGATTAATCATTAACAACATTTGTTGATAATGATTGAAAAATAAATTGCATGTGTATATATATATATATATGAAGTTAGTGAATATCAATCTTGATATTTTAAAAAAATTAGAATTTTAATCTATATTTATAAATTGAAATTCTAATTTAAAATTTGAAAATTTTATCCGTTTTCAAATCTAAATATTAATATTTAATAAGATAAATTTTTAAATTTTAGATTGAGTTTTAATTAAATAAAATGAAATTATTTAAAATTGAAACTCTAATTATTTTTAGAATAAAAACTGATGTGCACTTTTCATATATATATATATATTGGTAAATGAATTATGACTTATTCAAACTAGTATCATTTTGGTCACATTTTTTATTTGTACTTTGTACCTTGTATGTTATTTTTTTTACTGTTAATACTTTTTATATTCAGTCAAAATTTTTTGTAATTTAAATTTTACAAAAAAAAAAACTCTAAATTGCTAATAAAATTAAGGAATAAATGAGGATTTGATGGTTAATTTTAAAATTTTTTTTATAAATTTTAAATTATAAAAAGTGTTAACTGAAAATAAAAATTTTTAAATATGTTAACCTAAAATTAAAAAAAAAAAATTGTACAAGATGCATATAGGAGTTCATTTCATAATCATCAGTCATGCAAATATGGGATTTAGTGACAGTTAACGTTTTTCGTCGTGGGTTATCGATTTATCTTTAATCTTTACATTCTATCCAAAAAAATGTAGTTATATTTTCAATTTTCTTCCCATCAAAACTAGATACTAGCAATGACCTAAATAGTTGTAATTTTTTTAATATAAAAATAAAAGATTTTAAATTTAAATAATTTAATATGTAAATGTGGTAAATTAAAAAGTGAAAAATAATTATTTTTTATTATACAATCTAAAATTAAAATAAAAATAAAAACAGATTCATAATTAAAATGCTCTAGAGAATAGAATATAATTATGTAAAACCCATTTTACTACATCGGGAATAATAAGATAACACAAAGAATAGAGTTTTACCCAATCATCCATGTACATACAACAAAATATGATGAATATTTAACATACCATTTTGTCTAGGCTCCAAACTTGGGGACTTTAGCGGCGGAGATCTGGGCAAGAAAATGCTCGGCCACGATCCGCCGCTGGATTTTCCCACTGGCCGTCTTTGGGAAAGAATCGGTGATGAATACTTTCTTAGGGACTTTGAATGCTGTAAGGTTTTTCCTACAAAACCTCAGCACCTCTGCTTCATCAATGACCGACCCTTCCCTTGGAATTATAGCACAGTTTATCTGCCCAAAATAAATACAGAGAAATTTAGAGAAGCTGCGCAATCAACTACTAAACCAACGGAGAAGGTTCTTTGACATAAATTTTTTGCTTTCTATATCCCATTAATTGCAAAGTAATTCTGTTCTCATTAAGCGCTTTCTGATGTGCACATATCTTTCACGGTGGGGTCTCTTCACCATTATATGCCGTTCGTTTTTGAATCAATATCTATCCTTCAAACCGAATATTCCTTTGATGGTGTTTAGTTGAGAAGGGAGAATTCAAAGTGATCAAACGTAGAATTTAGAAAAGAAATGAAATATTATCTTTTTGTTTGTAACAACGGTTGCTCTTAATCTTACCTCTTCACCATATTTGTCGTCAGTGACTCCGAAAGAGACTGCTTCTGAGATGTCTGGATGAGATAAAAGGATTGCATCCACTTCGATTGGTGATATTTTCTCACCTAAAGTCAAAAAGAAGAAAAATTATATCTTCACTAACAAAAAATATGAAGATAATATAATTACAATACTACATAGTATTAAAAACTTAAAATATAATATATATGTATAACTTTCTTTATCTGTACACATATATATTGATCATTAACACATATATATTGATCATTATAATGTGTTTTTATATAATTTATTTATTTTTTTAATTATACAATAAAAATTAATTATTTTTTATTTCTTATTTTTTATTTTATCATATCCGTATATTATATGATTGAAATTTAAAATCTCTTAATTCTGATTTTTTTCATTTAACTTTTACTATGATAACGTATATATATTTCTCAACCAAAGGATTTTGATTGCGACATGATAAATTAAACTCTAACGCGTGGGGCCGCGGGTGAATTCGTTACCTCAACCAAAGGTCACACGCATGACAAATGTCAAACATCTATAGGGGGTAATTGAGTGTGGAAGACAACTAGCCTCTAACTTATCATAATTTTTTTAAAATTTTAATTTGATATTATGATTTTTTTATATATAAATTTTATATAAAAATTTAATAATTTATATAAATAATAATTAAAATTTTTCATATAAAATTTTTGTTAAATAATTTTATTTAATTAAAGTAATTTTTAATTATTATTTATATTATATGATAAATTTTCATGTACATTTTATATATGAAAAATTAAAAATTTAAACTAAAATTATTAAAAATAAAAAAATACAATATTCTATGTTTTAATCATACTCATTGTAACTCAAATTTAAATAAATAATCTCAAATTGACGTACTCCAACTCAATTAACCCATTACAGAAAATGAATATTTGTAAAGCTCCATACAGCAAGATAATTCTCATATTTCTGAAAAAAAAGGTACAGCATACACATTTTGGTTGCCTAGGAAGGATCTACTAGTCCAAGTGCATGCCAAGGGCTAACCTTGATAAGATAAACTTGAATTTTTCCCAAAACCTAGACATGGCTCACCGTTTTTGCTCTAAAAAGTTGTATATATATATATATATATATATGTATAACTCTCTTTATCTATGCACATATATATTGATCATTATAATGTATTCTTATATAATTTACTTTTTTTTTTCTTGGTTGCACAATAAAAGTTAATTATTTTCTATTTCTTATCTTTTCGCACCCGTATATTATACAATTCAAATTCTAAATCTTTTCATTTTGATTTTTTTCATTTAACCACTATGATAATGTATATATATTTAATTATTTAATAATACATCATACTTACTATTATTATTATTAATTTTTGACCAATGGGAAATTGAGGGATAGGAGAATAGTTACACTAATGCTGCATAGACAGTTTGAACCCTTAACAAAGAAGCCAAGGGCATAGGTGCACTGCTATCGTGACTAAGGCCGCAAGTGCATACATCATACTTATTTAATGATAGATCATAATTATAATTTTATAATTTTATATAATATTATAATTATAGTATTTGAGAAAGAAAGATTAATTAGTAAGATAGTGATGCCACTTAATGTCAATTGCGTAGTAAGAAAGGGTGAAATCTTACCTCCACGGTTGATAAGCTCCTTGATCCGACCTACAAGGTACAAATACCCATCTGAATCAAAATACCCGATATCCCCGGTATGGAACCACCCGAATTGAAAGGCGGATTTATTTGCCTCCGGGTTATTTTTATAGCCCATAGTCACATTAGGTCCTCTAATACACACTTCGCCACTAGCACTACCCTCTTGTTGTATACCATTTCCAACCAAAATTACCATCTCTTGACCCACGGGTCTCCCAACCGATCCGGGTTTACGTGAGCCGTCTACGGGTAACGGGTTTGAAGTGATCAAATGGGTTGCCTCCGTCATTGCATAAGCCTCCAACACTGGTGCGCCAAACGCTTCCTCCAGCCGAGCTGATATAGCCGGAGCTAGAGACGCACTACAGCTCCTGATGAATCGGAGCTTCGGGTAAACGGGTTCTGGGTTACCCGAGTGGCGATCCAGTATGATCTGGTGTATCGTAGGGACAGCAGTATACCACGTGGCGTTGTATTGGTTCATGTCCTTCCAAAATGTTGAAGCCGAGAATCTTCCGGCTGCTGGGAGAGCCACGGCAGCTCCCACACCGAGTGGACTCAGCAAGCCCGCCATCAAGCCGTGAACGTGAAACAGAGGGAGGACCAACACGGTTGAGTCGGACTCAGTGAGTTTGTAAGCCGATTTGATATTCTTAACCGAAGAGACTAAATTCAACTGAGTCAGTGGCACGCCTTTGGGCCGACTCGTCGTCCCCGAAGTATGGAGGAAGAGTGCAACGTCCGATGGGTCGTTTGTAATTTCGCCGACCAAATTTGTTCCCGAAGCGGAATGAGTTAGAGAGAGCGCGAGCTCAGAATCGGCACCGGGAAGCGCTGCGGTGGCGTGCAGGATGTTGAGCTTGGAAGCTGCCGCTTGAGCGGAGGTGTTGCCGCCGTTAGAAGTTAATAAAAGCTTCGACTCTGAATCGGATAGGTAAAACTCAAACTCGTCGACGGTGTAGGCTGGGTTCAGCGGCGCCGCCGTTGCTCGAGCCCGGATTACCGCCAAAAACATTATCACAAACTGGAATAAAAAAGAATTAAATATAACAAGGATAAAAATTAAAAAAATACTAGCATATTCCATTTTCGGATTTTCTCTCTCCTTATCTCTGTTTCTCGAAAACCAAACAAGAAATAATTATATAAAAAAAAAGATTTAAAAAATCATTAAAGAAAGAAACAAAGCAGGGAAATTACCTCGACGGTGTTGGGGAAGGTGAGTGCGACAACATCACCGGCGCCGATTCCAGACGCGAGAAGCCGAGAAGCGGCGGAGTCGACGAGTTCACGAAGGCGAGAATGAGTTACATCGAATTTTCTCGAAACAGATATCGCTCGCCGGCTGGGAAATTCTCCAGCGACATGGTTCAGCAATCCGGTGAGTGTAAGGCTGTCCATGACTTTCTCTAGTTAGGATGAGTAAAGCATTCGGTGAGAGATACCGAAACTAGAGAGGTTTATATTGAGACGATCACAAAAAGAAAGGAAGGCTATATACGGTGCAGGCAGGACCCGGGGAGGCGAGAAAGGTGTTATTGATTCTATCTATTCGGGCTCACTGAAATGACTGGGAGTTTTTAAGTGCTATTGTTTTAATTTATTGAAAATAATTATTAAATGTTAATTTTAATTAAATAAATTAAATATTTTAAATTATAAATATTAATAATTATT
>BPVZ01000003.1:3900266-3918585 GCA_020521535.1 Rubroshorea leprosula | reverse complement strand
TAAAATTTATATATAAATAAATTCTTACTCTGTTTTTATATAAAAATTCATTTACATACTTTTATTACATTTAATTTTTACATACAATTCTAATCACTCAATCTACCTACCATGAGGATCTATTCACCTCTTATCTCTTTTTTTTTCTATATCTTCTCTCTTTATTTATTTTTCTCTTCCCCACTTTTATGTTTATTTTATTTTGTTATATCTCTCTCGTACTAGTATTTATTTTATTATATATAATCATGGGATTTCATTAATAGCTAGAAAGTGGAGATTATGAGAAATTATAATCCTCAGATAGTGGCTCAATTCAAGCAACACGTATTAACTAACGATAGGCGATAAACACCTGTAAATAGAACAGACAATGACAAATAAGAGACCACCTAGTATTAGTGGATTCCAAGACCAATCACTACGGGTTAATAACAAAGTTACAATGTATAAAAGGCGCCCAAAAAGGAGAAAGCAGAAAAAACCAATTCAGTACAACATCAGTTATTGTCACACCTTTATTTATTAATAATCTCACAATTATTTTTAATCATCTCGACTATTTTAACCTTAATTTTACCTCTCTAATTTTCGTCATAGTTTTGGCATAATATATTGCCTAATCCTTTAATAAAGACGTTACATTGTTGAGGAAGGCCTCCAAGAAATTAGCTAAACTATTAGTGAAAAAAGAACTTTCTCACTCATATAGTTAGAATTCAAATTCTTATTCCTCCTCTCTCTCCTATAAAAATTTTGGCCAATTGGGATGTCCGATGATAAAAATAAAAAAGAAGACATTTTAGTGTTCCACTTCAATTGGCGGTGATTAGGCCCTAATAATCCTCTAAATAGGGCCCAGAGAATGTTTGAATTATTACAGATATATAGGTCTTGGATCTCCAGTTTCTCTTTGTGCAGAATGGGTTTAGTTTGGGCTCAGCTCCATCCTTAAATTCCTACAGCCTTGGGCCATCTAGTGATGTTAGAGTCAGACCATTAACCATTTGTCAGGGGGGTGGGAAATAGTGACACGAATGCAAATCCAATACCCACGGTGTTAACCAAGAAGGAGATGATACATGGACCCTCCATACCAACACACTTCGCCATACACCTACAGTTCATCTATTAAAATAAAGTAGCAGGGTGTGATTTTTTTATCCCTTACTTATTCTACACAACCCAATGACCTAGACCCTTCATCTCCTTCTTTGACGCTTCTCCCTTTTGGCATCCCCTCAATTCCATCGCCAGCTTTTTGTACCTCACCTTCACGAACACCTTTCTTTGTTTTTAGTGGCCTCACAATATTGTTGATCGCTCATGTCTTAATTTCTATTCTTCATCAGGTTATTGTTTCAAACCTTCTTCCTCCTCAATCCTAAATTTTCTTCCTCGCCATCTTTCATCCTCCTAGCAAATATACCCACATGAAAATGTGACTTCTCCTAACTAAATATGTATCTTAATTTTTGTTCTTCGACTTTTCTAGCCAAAAAAGGTGTAGGATAGGAGGAAAAGAAAGGGAGATAAATGGAAAGTTACTTTGTTTTTCCTTGTGCATTGTTTTAGGAAAATGTACGATCGCCGCTTATCCATTGTTGGATCAAACTAAAATTTGGATTGGGAGTTCCTAAAACATGAATCTTCACATTGAATGGTCACTTTGATTTAGAGCCCTACGGTATCAAAACTAGAGTTTGAAATGTAGGCAAGTTGCTATGTTTTTCCCTGAGCATTGTTTTAGGAAAATATACAATCCACGCTAATACGCCATTGGATTGAGTTAAAATTTGAACTAGAGATTCCTAAGGCATGGATCTTCAAAATGAACAGTCACTTTTTGATTTAGAGCCCCATAGTATCAGATCTGAATGGTTTTAGAATCCTTGTATTTGATCCTATTTTCAGAATCAAAGTGGAAGAAAATGGAAAAGTTAAGCAGAACAAGATTTGGGGTATGTTTGGAACCAAGAATAAATGAATGCAGTATGAATGATAGCAAGTTTGAGTGTTTGCACATCTAATTCCAAACTGTTGAATATTAATTTTTTAATGGGTGCATAGTGAAGGATAAGGAACTAAATTGTGCAACAATCAATGTCCTAACCAAAAGGGAAATGATATCCAATACCCAAAAGAATAAGTACAATGCCAAAGAAAACAAAGACTAGTGGAATATATACTTTTAAATATTTGTGTTAATTTTAAATAATCGTCATTACCACCTAACTAGGGTTAGGTCAGGTTGTCTCCCTAGGGTTTCCTCTCCTCATGATAAGAGCCACTTTTTCTCTTTTTCTTCCTTGCTTCTTCTAACCTTAACCATTGTGATTTGTGCTTAGCCTTGTCACCAATAGTGACTCTTCTATACCTGTGAGACCTGCACCCAATCTTAATAGCTTGTGGCAAATCCTTTTCAGCCCCAATAGTCATGGCAAGCATGAGTGGGGGGAAAAGCCTTCGAAAACCAATGATATCTGCATTAGAGCTAACTGAAGATATAGGATCACTTTGTGGACAAATTCGACTTTCAGTGGAGGAAACCTTGGAGCTCTCTTCGAAAGGTGAGTGGAATAACTTGATGTACTCATTTGAATCTATTTGTTTGGTTGGGAAGATACATACTAGTAAGAGGATCAATTTAACTAGTCTACAAAATGCCATAGCAATGTCGTGGAAGACAAGTCGTGTTGTACAAGTTAAGGAAATTGGTGAAAAAATTTTCTTGTTTCAATTTGCTAGCAGCTATGATTTGGATAAAATTCTTCAAAAATCGCCATGGAATTTTGATCGAACTTTGATTATCATATAGCATTTTGATAAAAATTTCGCCTGTGATAGCTATGATTTTTTGGAATGCCCTTTCTAGGTTTAGTTCTTTAGTTTTCCTTGTGGCTTACACAGAGAGAAGGCTAGACAAAGGATTGGTAATTCAATAAGATGAGTGTTAGAGGTGGATGAATCATTCATAAGGGCTCTGTGTGTTTGAATTTGTTTAACAATAAATAGCCCTTTGAGAAGGTTCAAGATTATCAATGTCTTAGAGTTAGGAAGCTGAAGATTAAATATGAGAGACTACTAGACTTTTGCTATGTATGTAGATGTATGGGATATGTGGACATCGATTGTGAAATCAATTTTAAACTCAAGGAGGCAAGGAAGAAGATCACTAAGTGTTATGGCTCTTAGCTTAGAGTAGAGTTTGAGAACTACTAGTGGCCTGAGGAGTTTAAAGATTTAGTTCTCTTAGATAGCAAGTTGCTAACATCTTTGGTGAGAGATAATTCTGCTAGTCATGGTCACAAAAATTGTTCTCTAGAAGCAATAAAGTTGGTTATTGGTGTGAAAGAGGCCAAGGACAATGGAGCAACTAAAGGACAACTTTTTAATGTGAATCAATCATTGGCTAAAGATCATGATAAGGAGCTGAATGGTAGAGGAGATAAGGAGGAAGCAGCTTTGGCTAGGGCTTCCTTAGAGTAGCAAGCCTTGGATTCTCTGCTAGGAGATTTGCCTATCAAACAAATTGCAAAGTTGGCAAAGAAAGAGGGTCATGTTTTGAAAAAGAAATGGAAAAGGTTTGGAAGGAATCTAATTCAATCACCAAGTAAAATGATGAATGGGGGGAAAAGGAAAGAGGAAGTTCATCCCTGAAGTGCTTGGTGATGGTAGGGTATCCAAAGTAAGACTAGATAGTTCGGGCACTCCACTTGCCATGCAAGTGGATACCTTTAATCCATTTGTTGGTTAAAAGACTATTTGAGTTTGGACAGAGCGTTGTGGTGATGAGAAATACTGCATCACTTAGTCCTTTAATATCTTATGTTAGGATTAGATGGTGAAATAAATATGATTTCTAACAGCGATAGTATGCTTTAGAGTAATTTTTTTTATGTTATCATATAATTCTATTGATACTCTTATAATGTATATTAGTATTTAGAGGTTTTTAATTCTTAATTATCTTATTTGTAAGGAACATCGAACTCTATTTTTTAGTATCATATGCCTTTTCTAGTCTTTTTATGTTTTTTACACAGATATATAATAAGATATAGTTTATATTGTAACTGCTTTTTAATTATTAATATAATTATATTTTCTACGGAAAAAAGTGCCTGTATTAATTTTATAATTTGATTATATTGATACCCAGTAGTACTATTACAATGAGCAAACAGGGTACGATTCACTTCACGACACAAACGTCGTACGTCATGAAGAGTATGTCCACCGACAAACTAGGAAAAAAAAAATAAAAAAATCAAGCAGCAAATGTTGCCTGAACATGATACCCTTTTGCTGCAACTTCTTTATTATCATCTAAAGTTCTAAACACTTAAAACTTCATCCCAACCAATTAGCTAGTAAGGAGCCATTGCTGGAGCAGCCATCAACTTTGCTGGTGATATTGGTCCCGGTGCAACCAAACCCGAGCTGCGAATCTCAGCCATTCCTCTTCGTACATTTCCACCTTGCGCTTCGCATAGTTTTGGAAGGAAAACTCCTGCCAATCAGACCAATATTTAGTTATAAGAAAATAAAGAATGTCTCATTGTAAGTTAAATATTAATTCAACTGTAAAGTCATGAAATCATTTATATATTTGACATGGTCATATAGTATTTTTAGTCACAGTTTAATAAAGCTAATTACTCTTTGGTGATAATGGGTGTTTGTTTATTTTACCTTCACCGGCTGCAAGGTTGAAGTAAAGGTCGACGACGTTGGGGCAGCTGTCGTAGCACTGAGGGGAGCATAGCTTTTCGGTGAAGTGAGACTCGAGGAGAGAGTCTGACGAGATTCCGAAGGATTCTCGGTCGAGACCACAGGCTTTGATGCATTCGTCGGTTTCGATCCAGTTCTTGATCTTGTCAGCCTCGATCTCCGACGTCCGGCAAGTGTAAGCTTCTTGTCCGGTCCTCTTGACGTGCTTCTCCAGCACGCAGCGCTTACCGGAGGATGATACCGCAAAGGCGCAGACGTCTTGGTCAAGATCTTCGCATGTCACTCCTGCACCTCCAAATTATTTACATTAACTAATTAAATAATTTAGGTTTAAAAAAAATTGCAGTTTTTTTTTTTTTTAAAGAAATGTTTTGTGCGGTTTCAAACTACACAACTAACAATCGGATACAAAATGACTCTTAATATTTAAATTGTATTTTATATTTAATAATTATCAATTTGTAGTTAAATATAGTCTGAGTTATAAAATTAAAAATTTTAAAAAAAATCTATGTTAAGTTTATTTTAATATTTTTATAATGCATACTACACTTTTTTTTCTGTGCAGTTTTAACTAGGAAAACATATTTTCGCTAACAATTTGCACGGTCCGAACTATGTCGTTGGGTTTAAAACAGGCATTTTTTAAACAGAATGGAATAGACTCAACCTGTTGCAGCTTAAGAGAGTTACCTGTAGTAGCTTGGTCTGCCTGGACACATAAGGCAAGTGCAAGAGCAAGGATTGACAATATCTTGATGGTCAAATCGGAAACCATGACTGCTTTTTTAACGGGAAAGAGGAGGAGATATTACTAAGTAATTTGGAGGAATGTACTCTGATAGTTCATGGACAGAAGAATGCATGGGCCATTTATAGCGGTTTTCATTGGGAATTCCTTTGGCTGTTTGGGACTGTAGGTAGGGATGAAAATTCAACATTTGAAGGCTAATGGGCCATCATCGAATGCTTCAATTCATTGATAATTTTCTTCCTTCTTATTTACAAATTTTTTGTCACCCAATTACTGCCTAAATCAGTGGAGAATGCATGGATCATGCTTGCAAACTAAAATCTTCAAATTTAGGAACAAATTGATAAACTAAAATTGTTTATTTATTATTATTATTATTAGTTTTTATTCTTTGTATAAGAGAATATGCATACCATTAGGTTACGGTTGTGATATTTTAAAAACGAAAATTAATTATAAATTTTATAATGTTTACATGATATGAAAAAAGTGAATGCATACTGTGTTAGGAGCCAATTGCAACTATACACCAATTTAAAAGAGCCAAAAAATTTGTGCCACAACATATTTTAAGATTTTATTATTAATAAATATTGTTAAAAAATTATTTTTTAATAGATTAAACATAACAAACTTCTGAATTGAAAAGTCAAAGATGTATTTTTCATTCTTTATTTGAACATAAAATAGTAATTACGGTAAGCTTATAATTTTAATATGTTACTATATATAATCAGTATTTTTTATTTAAAATTTATCCATGATATGGTATTTCTTTATTATTTGTTTATTATTTTTTGTTTATTATTTTAGTGCCAGGCCGACTTTCTTTGGTTAGAAAGCTAAGAATTACTTGGCTTGAGTGTACAAAGAAAGGAACTGGGAAAATAATGACCCGAAAACCCTTTGATTCGGCATATATGCTAATATTTAGTGAGTTTAATTATTAAAATATAATATAAATGCAATCAATTTAATTAATTTTTTTTATATTGTTGTATATTTGTATTTTTAAATTTTTTTTCTTTAATTTTAGATTAAAAAATAATATGCTTTAATAAATTATGAAATATGTTAAATTAGAGAACATCCATTTTAATGTCTAAATAAAGGGGCTTATTGTTTAGACTGTTTAGTGAAGGACCACTTTCTAAAACAAACTCTAACCCCATATATTTGAAGTGAAAAAAATGAAGAGAATGGAAAGGAAAGACAACGATTTTCTTCAAATTAAGTGAGGAGAAGGAGAGAAAAACTTTCATTTAATTAATTGGTCAAAAATATATCATTTTCTTTTGGTTCCTTTCTCCTCATTTAACTTAATCCAAGTATGGGAATGGGGTAACTGGGGTCAAGAAAAGGCATCTTTCAAGGTACGTCATGATTTTTAAGTAGTGAGATGATGTGGCCAATTTTACCTATAAGGTTTTTTATTTTTTCCTTTTATACATTAATTGATATATTTTTTAATTTAATATATTAATTAATATATTTATAAAAAAATTATTATTTTTTAATTTAAATTTAAAATTATAATTATTCACATGAGGTATAAAAATTAATTGAATTAATTATATTTTTATTATATTTTAATAATTAAATTAAAATAAGTATTAAAAAATATGTTAAAATAAAATGTGTTACAACTATTTCCTTTTTTTTTGAGATGCATATTACTAGATAGGTCCTGTTATTTATTCTAGAAGGATGATAGAAGAACTTTTTACGTATCCCTTTACAATTCCATTTTCTTTAAAAAAAAAATCGAAATGATGTTGAAGGATTCAAATATTTTGTTATTAGCAAAACGAAATGCATTTTAACGAGGATGTATAAGGGATTCAATATTTCAATCATTCCAAATATGTTGTTTCTAACATGGACCACGGGGGCGGCCGACATAAAAAACACGGATCACGGGGCAGGCGGATGACGGTCAATGACTAGGCTTGACTTCAGGATTTAGATACACACGCAACACACCACAACCCTTGACCACTAGACCATAGCATGGTTGGGAATAATATTTTAATCATGGACCATGATTTGTGTACATCCTGATTCAACATCTGGGTGTGCACACTTCACTTAATCAAACAATTTTAAAAGTAAAATTACAAATTTATTTATTTATTTATTTTTTTCGTCTGGGTTCTTTGGAGAACCCATCGGAGAACCCGATATGGGTTCTTCTCGGAGAACTCGATCTGAGTTCTCCTGGAGAACCCAAAACCTAGATCCCTTTTTTTTTTTTTTTTTTTCTTTCTCTCTCTCAGGAGAACCCATAGATCATCTCCTTGCATCTCATCATCATTACAACTTCCACCTCCATCATCATCCTCAATCACCATCAAAATAGAAGGAGAGGGGTAGAACCATCCTCTGTTTTCCATCACCATCGTCACCATCACCACCATCATTATCATCATCGCCAAGCAGCCCCAAAAAAAAAAAAATAATAAAAGGGTGAAGCAGATCTGGTTTTGAGGAAGGAGAAGAGTTTGGCAAAGGAAGATGGAGAGACAAGAAGAAAAAGGGGCATTGAGAGGAAAATGACTTTTAAAGTTAAATTTGTAATTTTATTGTTAAAATTGTTTGGTTATTAAGGGTGTGCACCCCCTAGTGTTAAACTGGAGGGTGCACAAAGCATTTTCCTTTAACTATACATACGAATATGAAGTTTTTAAGATGCAAATGTTAAGTTTATTTATTTATTTTTATTTTGGGTTGTATAATAAAATATAATCTTTTTATATTTTTTATTTTACATACTCTATTTACATATGTTATTTTTATTTTACTTCACTTGCCTATGTCATATAATTTAAATTTAAAATTTTTTATTTTTATGAAAGAAAATTTTTGACTTGTTTTAATTTTTTTAAAAATGTATGAGTATACTTGAGAAAGTAAAGCTTATTAGTAATAACTGTATAACTGACGCCTTAGGCTTACATAAAAAAGATTTTTTTTTTTAAAAAAGTTTTGAATTTCTTAGTTTATGTTTGGTTAGAAAAAATGTCTGCTTATTAGTTAAACTATTCAAACAACATTAAAAAAATGAAATTTTCTTAACAAATTAGGATAGGTAGGGAAAATATCGTTTGGTTTGAGAGGAGAGAAAACAAAAAATTCTTCTTTTCTTTTTTTATTGTCAAAAACATTGAAGGAAAGAAAGTTTTTTATTTTATTTTATTTTTTCTTTTAATTCCTTCACTTATTCAAATGAGTGGAGGAAAGGAAAAAAAAAAATAAAAAACTCTCTTTTTTGTTTCTCTCAAATTAAACATACTCTTAAATTAGAAAATAAAATAGAGGTTTTTTTCCCCTTATTCTCTAATTTTTAAAAAAGGAAATGATCAATCTTATCGCTCCACATTCCAAATTTGATGGTTAAATTTCGTTAATTTGTTTTTGGAACACAAAAAAAAAAAAGATTTTATTAAGAGTCTAAAGAGTACCCAACTCATATATAATTCCAAATTTTCTTTGATGTTGAAATGTTTTTCTTGTTTGGCCAACAATTAGTCATTCTCAAACTAAACATCACCATCCTTAAAGTGTTTATTAATGGCCCAAGGAGACACATTATTATGCAGAATTGAAAGAGAACTAACTTTGTTTGGAATTCAGCTGAAATTGTTTTCAAAGCTTGGACTTCTCCTTAATTTCTCTCCGTTATTTCGGGCAAGATTGATGAAACTTAGAATGTTCATCCTAAGCATCCCTACCCACCTTACGTAAGTCAGTTATTGGTCGACAAGACATCTCTTTGAACTTTGACAGTTCCCATGATTAGGGAGTAGATATGTAAAGCTTCTTCAAAAAGGATTACTTTCATGGAAAAACTGTCTCTGTAATACTATATGGACAACGTGTTGAGGTAAGATTCGATATATTCATTCCAAATATTTGAAAAAAAAAAGACTTTTTTTGCCTTGGGGAAATAAACTCTGCGTAATTCAATCCCATCCCCGTGAAGAAAGCATGGGAATTAGCAGAGCTAGAAGAAAAAAGTTCCGGAGCAGAAGGTTAATTACATCTTCTATTTAAAAACCCTCTGTTATTATTCACCAGGTCCCAAAATTAGTAATTGTTTATTAATTGAATGTTTGTTTCAAATTAATTATTATATTTTCAAAATTTTGTAAGGTATTTGAACTTATTTTTTTCGATAGGTTTGTCTATTTTATATTTTAAAAACATAAATTAAAGATGTAATAAATATATATTTTTTATAATTAATTCACATTAAAAATTATGAAAATTAATATATATTTTAACATTACTGACACATGTATGATTTTAATTGGTTAATTGATTAAATGAAAGTCAACATTTATATTTTTAATAAAAATTAATTATGAAAAATATATATTTATTGTATTCTAAGGCCACAAAATAAAAAAATCTGTTTTTGATTTAACCTCGTCATTATCATTTAAATTTACTTTCTGTATCCCAAAATATATAATTGTTTTCTTTTAACATTTTTTAAATTAAAAATTTAGAGAAAATTCATATATTTACTTATGTTACCTTAAATAAAATAAAAAACATGTTTTATAAAAAGGTGATTAGTTAAAATAAATTGATATTAATAGAATATAAAGGAAAAAAATATTCATTTGCCTTAAAAAATTAAAAAAATATTATTTTTTTTCATCAAAATAAAAATATTTTATCAAATGAAGCACAAGATATACCCCTACCCATATACAAATAAAGTAATACTCTTACACCACCAGCAATTAACTTAAAAAAAGAAAACTACAACTCAAAGAATTTAAAAACCCAAAAGACAATAAACAATCAAACACCAATTATACCCAGGTAAGAAAGCACTGCTACTACATAGGAAATTATTTTAAATCCTTGAAACAAGCCGCTGCTGTTGCTGATGAAACAATTTTAAAGATCTCTTATATCACTTCAGCTCCCCTGCACATTCCACTGGATTACCCTGACATTGAGCTAATGAAAAAACACACCCAGCCACTTTATTTTAATCCAGAAATAAGACTTAATCAACTCCAACAATTGTTCTCTAAAATCCCCATTGTTCTAAAGCACCAGAACATTCCTCCAATACCATAAATACCAAGAGACAACCAAAAAAATGCATGCACTCATCTCCTTGCCCACCAGCCAACCCAAACTCCATAAGAAAAACTCTATCATACCCCTCAGTGTAGGTGGCATCACCAC
Source organism: Rubroshorea leprosula (assembly GCA_020521535.1). Lineage (NCBI taxonomy): Eukaryota > Viridiplantae > Streptophyta > Magnoliopsida > Malvales > Dipterocarpaceae > Rubroshorea > Rubroshorea leprosula. The sequence goes on along the minus strand of BPVZ01000003.1, from coordinate 3,907,889 downwards.
CTCCAAACCCCACCAATGAATCACCTTAACCCATACTAACCAAGTTTCCTTACACATAAAAAAAAGAAAAAAAAAATACTATTAATATGGAAAAAATTTAAAATAAAAAAATAACAATTATTTTGAAACATAGGTAGTTATATTAATATTAGAGTAGCTTTTTTTATTGTGATTGTATCTTAATCCCTCTAATATATGGTAATTTTTTTTAGGATTTTTCTAACCTTCGCATAGGTTAAGGGGGCAAGAGTAGTTAATAAGTAGCCAAACTTTTCTTGTTTTACCATACAAGGAGTCCAATTGTTAATTTTCCTAATCAAGTAGTTAATTTTTACATTTTTATTATCCAAGGAGTCATTGGATGGTAAATGGTGACTTGACAAACAGAGATGGTTAATGAATCCTACACTTGGATGACATGTTAAACAACTCAAATCCAGGATGGCAAAAAAAACTTTACACATTAGATTAAAAAAGCAGTAAAGATTGGTGATGGTCTAAACCATATGAGTATTCTATTTCTTTGCTTGAGATCATCTGGGTAAAATAAGAAAACTTGTGTTTAATTTGCATGAAAAAGAAGGAAATGGCTTTTGTAAAGAAACCAAATTGAAATTGAAAGAAAATCATGAATTTTTTTATTCATGGGAAATAGCAATATAGTTTAGGATGTGTTTGGTGGAGCTTCCCAAGTGCTTCAGCTTCTTGACACTATTTTTGTTTTATAAGTTTAAATTTCCCTTCTAAAAACTTACTTTTTTAAACATTTTTTTAACTTTAAAAAGATCCTTAAACAGTAAAAGATAAAAAATTTCAAATTCAAGTTTTTCACAAATTTCTTTTTTACTCATTTTTTCAAATTTTTAAAAGTAACTTTAAAATTTTTTCTACAATAAAAGTTTAAACTTATCACTCATAAACAGTATTTTAAAAGCAAAAGTTCTAACAAACTGCACCAAACAAGCCCTTAGTACAAAATTAGAAAAGTTGTCAAAAGATTGTATCTTAGAAGCCAAAAGAGATAAATTAAAGCATCTCATTCAAAGTCACAAAAAATATAAAAAATGTCCTATCAGAGTTCTAACAACCATTGGCCTGAACTGACTTAATTAAAAAAAACAAAAGTGAAATAGTTACTCATTTCTAACACTTTGACTGCCTGGTGTTAAGAAAACTGCAGTGGTAGAAGAATTTTGTCCAGCTTGAGAGGAAGTTGATCTAGTTTATGAACATGGCTTTTCATATGCAGATCTACTATAAATATTAGATCTTGTCACGTGACTTAATATTCAACCATTCATATGATACATTAAAACTATACACCATGCTTTTTCTGAAATTAATCTTCAAACCTAATATAAGTTAAAACCATCTCAAGATACATATTTCACAGTCTTCACATTTTCAGATGTAGCCATTCCCATTAATACAATATCTCGTCCGCATGCAAATTGTAGTAAAGAGATAACTTTAAGCCTCTAAAATATAATTTTAATTTTTCCACAAGCACCAGGCCAATGGCACTCTCATGGACCAGTACTAATCTTTTTTCCTTTTCTTTTTTTTTTTTTTTTTGATCAGCAAAATGATGGACCAGTACTAATCTCATTTTTACTTTTCTTCTTGAGTTCACCCTAAAGAGGTTTCACTTTGATCCCAGATCATGTAGCAGGTGGATAGCTGATTGACCACACTCGCTTCCACCGAACCGACCATGGATCAAATCTCGTGTGCCTCTATTCCCCTTCCCTCAATGGTATCCCTAATTCTAAAAAATAAGAAAAAAAAAAAAAAAAGGGTTCTCTTCATTTTTATTGCTTAAGAGTTCAATTAAAGGTCTCAATTTTAAACCTTTAAATAGATAAAAAAGATTATTTTAATAAAGTAACTAGAGATTTGAGAAAAGAAGTGACTTTTGGGGAACTTATTATCATTGGATTTATCAAAAAATTTATTCCCAAGATCACTTGTAATATCATTTTAATTAATTAATTAATTATTTATTTATTAAATTTAATCATTTGAAAATAGACAATATGTTAAACATTCATACCCAAAGGCTACCTTGAATGCCAAGTATAGGCATTGGTTAATCATTTAAGGACCAAAAAAAAGTCAAGTCAATGATAATAGTCCATACTCAATCTGCATCAATATTTTTTGCTTAATTTTGAAATGCTTTCATCTACGAACCTTTCTTTTGTTTTTTTGTCAAAATATCTTCAAATCGATTTCATTTTTACTTGTTAACACTATATTTCCTATAGATATCAGTTCTTTATTTTATAGTTTAAATTGTACTAAATTATAAAATATAAATAATTAGATAGAAAAACAACCTTCGATGTCTTGTATAATAATTTAAGTTATACTACTCGAAATCAACAACACTAGAGATATATATAGTATAAAGCATGCACATTATGATTATTAAATTCTAATTCTCCATGATGAGTACAAGAAGAAATGCACATGAGTAGCTTATTTTTGGGGGTGATCCATCATCATGCGCACAATTTTTAATTTCATCTTAATTAATTTGACATTAAGCATGACTAAAAACTTTCTATCTAATAAGAATTAAAAGAAGAACGGAACAAAGAAAGAGCTCAGTTCCATCTCTTAATCCTTACCATTAAGCCATACTTCATTTGGAGTATCAAACTCTGTTTAGGGGTAACATTCTGCCCTGGAACTACCTCCACATTGTAGTTCAAAATTATAGATGCAGCTGTAGCCTTTGTTAGAGTAAAAGCAAAGTCCTTTCCAAGACAAATTCTTGGTCCTGAAATGAAAGCAAAAAACTTGCTTGGAGGCTCCCGTTTGATCCTTCCTTCTGCCGTGATCCATCTCTCAGGCTTGAATTCATGACAATCGTCTCCCCATGTTGACCTCATCCTTCCCATTGCATAGGAGAAGATCATAACTTTCAACTTCTCATTAACACGATGCCCGCTTGGAAGAGTGTCTCTTTTTGTTGATGTTCTGAACTCAAAAGGAACCGGTGGAAAGAGCCTCAGAGTTTCACATAAAGCTGCATGAAGATATACCAACTTACTCATCTCTTTCAAGTTCAGTGGCAGACGTAATTCTCCTTTTTCTTTCAATAACAAGTTTCTTGTTAGCTCCTCTCTAATTTTATTCAGAATGTGTGGATTTTTTGAAAGGTTCCAAAAGAACCAAGTGAGAACTGTGCTGCTAGTATCTTCAATGGCAAGCATCATATGTATTGCATTATCCCTCATAAGTTTATCTGTTGGTGTTGGTCCGGTCACCTGGTGTCCGGTCAAATAACACTTTAGAAAATTGAAACCCTCATCTACATCATGATGTTCTCCACTTTTGAGTTGTTGACGCTGCATCGATATATAGTCTGCCAAAATATCGTCAAGGGCTTTCCATGCATCTCTTAGTTTCTTCTCTGTCCCAATTTGCAGCCATCTTTGCAGCTTCCACATGCTCTCTGGCAAGACAAATCGAAAAAACGTTGCCTTCCAAGCATCATCCATGGCCTTGGGGAAAGGAACACTTGGTAACCCGATGGAGAGAGACTTGGGGTTATAGCCACAAACAACTATGCTAGCAAGATCAAATGAATGCCTTACGAACAAATCTTGCAAGTCCACCACCTGCTCTGCCTCTGCAACATGCTTTAAGAACGGAATTAGTCCTTTCTCTATTTGATTCGGGATGATCTTCGCAATAGATTGATGGAATTCATGGTGATTCAAGAACGCATGAAATATCTTCCGATTGTGTTTCCATGCCTCGAAATCTGAATTATATAGAGAATCACCGAAGATATCAAATCCCTTCCTCCACTCAGACCCTTTGATGTACGTTGAACTGTTCGTGTTCATTACATAACGCACATTTTCTGGGTCACTAGTGACAAGAAAATCCATGTTTGTAAACCAAATTCCTCTATATAAAAATGTGCCTCCTACTCTTTCTAGGAATACTGTAATTTGGTTATGCATATCGTGGAAGCTGGTAAGCAATGTTGGGGTCATCCCAAGGAGTGGCCAAGAGAAAAAGTGCATGCCATTGTGGTTTAAGAAAAGATGGAGGAAATAAAGGAGGGAAGTTGCCAAGAGAAAAGGTGCAAGATAGCTCAACAGTATTGCTTCTATCATGATTAGAAACTTTGGATATGATCAAATTAAACATATCCTTAAATAAGAAAATAAAATAGAGTTTTTTTCGCCCTTATTCTCTAATTTTTAAAAATGGAAATAATCAACCTTATCTCTCCACATTCCAAATTTGATGGTTAAATTTCTTTAATTTGTTTTTGAAACACAAAAAAAGTGATTTTATTTAGGGTACAAAAAGTACCCAACTCATATACAATTCCAAATTAATATTCTTTGATTTGAAATGTTTTTCTTGTTCGGCCAACAATTAGTCATTCTCATGCGGAATTGAAAGAGAACTAAATTTGTTTGGAATTCAGCTGAAAATTTTTTCAAAGCTTGGACTTCTCCTTAATTTCCCCCGTAATTTCGGGCAAGATTGATGAAACTTAGAATGTTCAATCTAAGCATCCCCACCCACCTTACGTAAGTTAGTTATTGGTTGACAAGACATATCTTTGAACTTTGACGGTTCCCATAATTAGGGAGTAGATGTAAATCTTCTACAAAAAAGAATGACTTTCATGGAAAAGCTGCCTCTGAAATACTATATGGACAACGTGTTGAGTTAAGATTTAACATATTCATTCCAAATATTTGAAAAAAAAAAAAGGGACTTTTTTTGCCCTGGGGGAGTCAACTCCGTGTACTTCAATCCCTTGTCCGTGAAGAAAGCATGAGAATTAGCAGAGCTAGAAGAAGAAAGTTCAGGAGTAGAGGGTTAATTACATCTTCGATTTAAAAACCCTCTGTCATTATTCACCAGGTCCCAAAATTAGTAATTGTTTATTGATTGAAAGTTTGTTTCAAATTAACTATTGTATTTTTAAAATTTTGTAAGGTGTACGAATTTATTTTTTCTCGATCTAACCTTGTCATTATCATTTAAATTTATTTTTCCTATCCTAAAATATATAACTGTTATCTTTTAACATTTTTTTAAGTCAAACATTTAGAGAAAATTTATATATTTATTTATATTATCTTTAAAAAGAAATAAAAAATAAAGAAATAATTTTTATAAAAGGATCATTAATTAAAATAAATTGAGACTGATAGGAAATAGAGGGAAAGAATATTTGTTTGTCTTAAAAAAAAAAATACTATTAATAAAGTAAACAGAGATTTGAGAAAAGAAATGACTTTTGGGGCAACTTAATATCATTAGATTTACCAAAAAAATTATTCCCAAGATCACTTATAATATCATTTTAATTAATTAATTAATTATTTATTAAATTTAATCATTTAAAAATAGACAATATATTAAACATTCATACCCCAAATGCTACCTTGAATGTCAAGTATAGGCATTTGGTTAATCATTTAAGGACCAAAAAAAAGTCAAGTCAATCCCAATAATAGTTCATACTCAATTTGTATTTATATTTTTTGCTTAATTTTGAGGTGCTTTCATCTACGAACCTTTCTTTCATTTTTTTGGTCAAAATATCTTCAAATCGATTTCATATTTACTTGCCAACACTATATTTCTTTTTCTGTTTTTGGTTTTTTTGATAGAAAATAGAGATTTAGATTAAATGGAAAGGAGATTACTGCTTAATCTCAATGCAGGGTACTATAGCCTAGCTAAAAACCGAAGCATAACCTACAGCATGAGTAACAGATTTAAACTATACCAATGACGGATGTGGACAATTAAATAAAGAGGGCCATCTGTACTTAAGGATTGCATGTACAAAACAATCGTTGTATGGGCATAAATAGGGCTACTAGAATAGAAAAGAAGGTCGCTATGAGTATTAGAAACTTCTAGACGTTCTCACCTATTAGCTAGCTTCATGGGGAGAGCAGGGAGTGCCGACATCAACAGTCCCCAACCTGCCAGATGTCGTCCCTATGTGAATACGTGCATCAGCCGGTGGGGGGGTCATGACCTTTAGCCAACCGGGCTAAAGCCACCCCAGCATTATCTACAAGCACTTTAAGGGCTCTCTTTTCCTCCATAGGTGTTAGACAACTTCTGTGCTTGTTTTAGGTGTTGTTCTCTGCATGCAGCGTAGAGGTCACTATACGATCTAGTCTTTTCCAACTACCCTTATTTGCTTTTGCAGTTTTTCCTTTCCCTCTATGAGTTATCATGTCCTTAAATTGTTGGGACAATGGAACTTCCACCAACTGTACCTCAGCAATTGAAGGCAAACCTACCCGAGTTTGGTGAGCTTCAATTCCAACCACCACTTCTTTTGTACCATTCTCATTGTTTCCCCCCTCGACGTGCACAGAAACAGTGTTACCCCCCTCAACTTGGCCTCCACAGAGGGGCATAGTATTAAGTGACTGGTTTTCTCCATTCTCAGAATGCTCAGTATCAGATATGCCTTTATATCCCGTCGCAAATTGGGTATTTTTGCAGAAGGCTTCATCCAGAGCGTCAAAATCGTCTGGGCACCATGAATTCTCAAGTTCAGCTTTTAACCAAGGACCAAAGCGCCTGATAATTTTGCCACCTACATCTTTAATGCGATGAGCAATGTCACAATCATTCTCCACATGTCCCAAGCAACCACAGACAGAACAAAACTCTGGGAGTCTTTCATATTTGATCTGGAGTTTCCTGCTTTCTGTATTAGTAATTTGAGAGATCTTGAAATGTCGCAATGGATTGGCGACATTCAATTCTAATCTAACTCTAACAGCTTTCTTGAAACCTTCATCCACTTCCAAAACTTGTCCTAAGGAACTACCAATCAGGAAACCAATCTCCTCAGAATGTAAACCCACAGGGACATCGAATATGCGGACCCAGAATGGGTTGGTAGAGAAATCATATTGCTCTGGAGTGAGGGAGGCCTGAAACCTTTTAAGAACAAGCAGTGAGTTGCTGAAATTCTAAGGACTCTTGTGAATGACTTTGTTGAGATCCCCAATGTCAGAAAACTAAAATAGATAAATTTTTTCTCCGATCTCTGAGAGTTTAAACGCTTTCTTAAGGTTCCAGGAAGCCATTAAAGCATTTTGAAGGCCATTAAGGTTGATCCTCCTCCAAGATAGTAGTTTCCCCACCAATTGTAACTTGTCCATTGTAGCATCTTCCTGTTTCCAAACCATATGCAATGGGAGAATTCCATCTTCGTTCTCTGCAATCCGAATCCGATTGAGCATAGAACCCAATTCATCTGTTGCCATGATTGGGATGGTGGTTCAATGACGAAAACAGAGCTTTTTTGCAGAGATCTAGCACTCTCTGCCCAAGTTGCGAAAACAGAGTAAAATTGCAGAGATCTGGAAACTCACCCCGCGATTTGCAGAAACAAAGGTTGAGGAGAGGCACCAGATTTATGATGCCCCAATTAGAAACGGCCGAAGACCACAGATCAAAGGCTCGACGCAGAGACGGAAGAGAAAGTAGAGGGGCTCTGCTGCCGAAGAGGGGTCCCGAAGAAAGAGGCCCATCGACTCCAAACCCTAGCCGGAGGAGTTTGGAGCACGGGAGAAAAATCTTCGATTTTAAATGCATAACACT
>BPVZ01000003.1:3873322-3888470 GCA_020521535.1 Rubroshorea leprosula | reverse complement strand
AAAGTATGAGAATTTAAAAAATTTATAAAAGCCTATTCTTTATCAATAAATAATTAAGTAAAGTGAAATTCAAGGCAAATTGGGTATTGCCCCTTTACATATAGTCAAAAGATGGGCACTTACACCTTAGGGCTTGATTGCCATAATATAATTAATTTTTTATTACTTTCGGATATTTTATTTTATTTTATTAAATTAAAATTTGAAAAGACAAGTCTGAAAATTAGACTAACTATTGGCAGTCAAAAGGTACTTCTATGAAATGGTGTCTTTTTAGAGGGATATATCCCTACAAATAGTGACTTTTCAGGCATTATAAATTCCTATGCAAAGTCAAAGTTCTAGATCTAATTCTGAGAGATTTTTATATTCTGTTGTATCATGGAGGCTTTTAAATCCTTAAGGAAAGTGAGATCACGCCTCAGAACAATTCATTTATTCTTCTGCTATTTCATATTTTCCAACAATCTTAAGGATTTAAAATCCCTTATGGCTCTTCCTATAAACACCAACATCAAGTTGCTGAATCTAGATGCAGTCAAATTGGATAGGTTCAATGGCACAAACTACATGCATTGGAAGGATAAGATGACTTTCCTATTAACAACACTGAAGGTGTCATACGTTCTTGATCCAAAGCTGCAACCTATCCAAGGACCGAAGGAAAACGATTCTAAAGCAGTGAAGAATGCAAGACTAAAGTGTGAAGAAGATGAACTCATATATCGAGGACACATTTTGAATTCTCTCACTGATAGACTTTATGATCTATATCACAACATGTCTTCTCCTCAAGAAATCTAGATTGCTTTGGAAAGGAAATATAAGCATGAAAGGAAAGGTACGGACAAGTTTCTTGCACTTAAATATTTTGAGTTTGAAATGAAAGATGATATTTCCATCATGGATCAAGTGCATGAATTACAAATTCTAGTATCAAGAATGTCAAAGTTAGAGATAAAGATTCCAGATTCACTTCAAGTAGGGGCAATACTTTCAAAACTTCCTCCATCTTGGAATGATTATAGGAAAAAGGTTATGCATTCAGATGAAATTCTGACTATGGAATAGTTTCAAACACATCTCCAAATTGTGGTAGAAAATTGTTCAAGAGATGCAATATTGGCACCCTCAAAAGTTAATTATGTGAGTCAAAATTCTGCCAAGCCTTTCCAAAATAAACTTAAGCCTCTTAAGAAAAATGGTGCTTTCAAGAAAGCTTCTTTCAAGAAAAGTCAACCTTGTTACCATTGTGGTAAGAAAGGTCACTTTATTAAAGATTGCAAATTCAGGAATAATGCAAGGAAGTTTCATTCTGGCCCTAGTGCAAAAACAATCAACAAAGCAAATTTGATTGAGCATGAATTCGTTGCTATGGTTTTTGATATGCAAGTCGGATGGTGACTGAATTGGACATGGCAAATCCAACCAAGTCTATGGATTGGTGGCTGGATTCTGGTGCAACAATTCATGTGTGCAATAACAAAGCACAATTCAAGTTTTATGAAGATTTGAAGGAACCAGAGGAAGTGCTTATGGGAAACAATGTCACTGCAAAAGTTCTAGGCAAAGGCATAGTGGAATTAAAGTTCACTTCGGGCCACAAATTGACCTTGGTTAATGTTTTCCATGTGCTTGATATTAGAAAGAACTTGGTGTCTATAAATTTGTTATGTAAAAGGGGCTTGACGGTTGTCTTAGAATCAGACAAGGCCATTATATCAAAAAATGGCAACTTTGTGGGGAAAGGTTATTCTTGTGATGGAATGTTCAAATTGAGTATTAATGAAATAAATAATGTTTCTGCTTATATTGTTAAGTGTTCTTCTACTTTATGGCATGCTAGATTAGGACATGTGAATTATGAATCATTAAAATATGTCTAAGCATGGATATTTAACTTGTCAAAATGATTTTAAAAATAAATGTGAAATTTGTGTGCAAGGAAAGATGACTAGAAAACCTTTTCCAAAAAGAGAAAAAAATACAGAAATGTTAGAGTTAGTGCATTATGATATTTGTGAATTAAATGGTCATCTTACTAGAGGAGGTAAAAGATACTTCATAACATTTATTGATGATTGTTTTAGATATATATATATGTATCTTATGAGAACAAAAGATGAGGCTTTTGACAAGTTTAAAGAGTATAAATATGTTGTGGAAAATTAGAAGAGAAGAGAATTAAAGCTCTTCGTAGTGATAGGGGTGGTGAGTATTTTTCAAATATGTTTTCACAATTCTGTGAAGAACATGGTATCGTACATCAAAGAATAGCCTCCTATTCACCCCAACAAAATGGTTTGGTAAAAAGGAAAAATAGAACTTTGGTTGACATGGTTAATTGCATGTTGATAAATTCAAAGTTGCCATTTAATTTTTGGGGAGAGGCACTTCTTACTGCCAATCATGTTACCAACATAATTCTATCAAAGAAAACTCATGTTTCTCCATATGAGACTTGGAATGATGGTAAAAAGGTAAATTTGAATTATCTCAAAGTGTGGGGGTGTCTTGCCTTTTATAAGATTCCAGACCCACAAAGAACAAAATTAGGACCTAGAGGCATTAGAAGTGTATTTTTTGGTTATGCAATTAATTATAAGGCCTATAGATTACTAGATTTAGAGTCAAATGTTATAGTAGAATCTATACAAGTTGAGTTCTTTGAAGATAAGTTTATTAAAGATTCTTTTACTATGTTTGATTCTAGAAATTCTTTGAATAATTCAATGCATGAAAATCATAATGGTACAAGTACAAGTACACTTCATGAGGAGAAAAGAAAAGAGAATGATGGTTCAATTGAACCAAGAAGAAGTACAAGGATTGGGAGAGAAAAGTCTCTTGATCTTGATTTTATTTCTTATCAATCTATTGTCTTCCTAGTTGAAGCAACCAGAATTGAAATAATTCGAAAAATACCCATGGTATTAAATGTTGTAGAAGATCCAAAAACATTTCAAGAAGCAATGGCTTCAAGGGATGCAACTTTTTGGAGAGAAGCTGTGAATGATGAGATGGACTCTATTATGTCCAATAATACTTGGATTTTAGTGGATCTTCCATATGGTTATAAACCAATTGGTTGTAAATGGGTATTTAGACGAAAATACAATATAAATGGAACAATACAAACCTTTAAAGAAAGGTTGGTTGAGAAAGGTTTTACTCAAAAGGAAGGAATAGATTATTTTGACACATATGCTTATGTTGCAAGAATAACATCTATAAGAGTTCTCTTTGCATTGGCTTTGATTTATAAGCTATTTTTGCATCAAATGGATGTTAAAACAGCATTCTTGAATGATGACTTAAGTGAGGAAGTATACATGGAACAACCAGGAGGCATCATACTTCTTGGAAATGAAAGAAAAGTTTGTAAATTAGTTAAGTCACTATATGGCCTAAAGCAAGCTCCCAAGCAATGGCACTAGAAATTTGATACACATATTCTAGCAAATGGATTCAAGCATAATGATGTAGATAAGTGTATCTATTCAAAGTTCACTAAGGATTATCGAGTTGTAGTATGTCTCTATGTTGATGACATGTTGATATTTGGTACTAACATGTTGGGAATCAATGAAACCAAAAAGTATCTAACTTCAATCTTCAAAATGAAAGATTTAAATAAAGTAGATACTATTTTAGGTATTAAAGTAAAGAGGCATAATCGTGGCTTTGTACTTGGTCAATCACATTATATAGAGAAAATGTTGAATAAATTCCAACATCTTACTATAAGGGAAGCCCCAACTCCATATGATCCTAGTATGAAGTTGACCTTAAACCTAGGTCATATTGTTGCTCAATTGGAATATGCAAGTGTAATAGGAAGTTTAATGTATGCCATGCATTGTACTAGGCTAGACATAGCCTTTGCAGTATGCAAATTATCAAGATACACAAGTAAACCAACCCATGAACATTGGAAAGCTATTAGAAGAATTCTTGGTTATCTTAAAAAGACAAAAGAGCTTGGTTTGATTTACTCAGATTATCCAATAGTCTTAGAAGGATACACTGATGCAAGTTGGATCCCTAGTAAGAGTCATAACAAATCTACTTCGGGTTGGATCTTTACACTTGCAAGAGGTGCAATAAGTTGGGCATCAAAGAAACAAACATGCATCTCACATTCTACAATGGAATCTGAGTTTATTACTCTGGCGGCAACAGGCAAAGAAGCAATGGTTGAGAAATTTATTGCTTGATATAAAGTTGTGGCCACAACCTATGCTAGCCATTTCCTTGCATTATGATAGTGAGGCTACAATGTCTAGAGCATATAACAATATTTGTAATGGGAAATCTAGACATATTAGTCTTAGACATACTTATATTCGAGAGTTGATCACTAGTGGAGTTATAACAATAATCTATGTAAAGTTTGTAGACAATCTAGCTGATCCTCTCACAAAAGCACTACCACGAGATGTGGTGGAAAGGATGTCATTAGGAATGGGGCTTAAATATTTAAACTAGGCATTGGTAATGGGAACCCAACTTTTATTTAGTCATTTCTAAATTTAAAGTTTAATGGGTAAGCACAAGTTACTATGTATGCCTGTTTAGCACTTGAAACCTATTCCTACTTTAGTCAAGTGTTGTCTATTGCGTTTTGAAGGATGAGTGTAAACTCTTAATGGAGTTGATCATTTTTTAAGTGTCCATAGCAACAGGGACATAAAGAACTCCACCTAAATGGTCATAGAAGTGGTGCCGCTTCAACAAGAAGATGTTGGATTCTCTTGTAAATGACCATTATTAGCAGGATGAGCACATGGCCATAATAGTGCTAAAAGGTTTTAAACTGCTTGGATTAGATAGACAAGTCTTATGTGTGTCGCACACTTATGTCTAATATAAGTAGTTATTGTTTAATCCTTGGACACCAATAACTTCATTAGATATGAAGTATGCACACTAATGGAATGTTTAAATCGAGAGATACCTTCTTTAAGCATATTTCTTGTCGAGTAGAACTAAATTAACATTTCCAAACTAGTGGGGGAATGTTAAATAGTTTGTAAATATTTAAGATCCCACATCAAGAAAGTATGAGAACTTAAAGGAATTTATAAAGGCCTATTATTTATCAATAAATAATTAAGTAAAGTAAAACCCAAGGCAAATTGGGTCTTGCCTCTTTATATATAGTCAAAAGATGGGCACTTACACCTTGGGGCTTAACTGCTAGAATATCATTAATTTTTTATTATTTTTGGATATTTTATTTTATTTTATTAAATTAAAATTTGGAAAGACATGTCTGAAAATCAGACATAACTATTAGCAATCAAAAGGTACCTCTATGAAATGGTATCTTTTTAGAGGGATACATCCTTACAAATAGTGATTTTTCATGCATTATAAATTCCTATGCAAAGTCAGAGTTCTAGATCTAATTCTGAGAGAGTTTTGTATTCTGTTGCATCTTGGAGGATTTTAAATCTTTAAGAAAAGTGAGATCACGCCTCAGAACAACTCTTTTATTCTTTTGCTATTTCATTTTTTCCAACAAAAAGTATTTTAAAGAGTAGATTATATATTAAAAGTGCATTACATTTTATAAATTTACTAAAATATTTTTAAAAAAATTATTTTTTATATTATTTCATTAAGTGTATAATTCTAGTAAATTAATGGGACAAACTTTTTATGTATAATTTGGGTTATAAAACATGAATCCCTATTTATTATATGTATTATTACATACAAGAGTTTTAAAAAATTAAGAGAAAAAATAGTCTAAAACTATATAGTTTCTTTAAAGGACTATAAGAAAAAACCAAAACAAACTCATTCATGTTTTAAAAATGGGTAATGATAGGTTTACCCAATTTATCCACACACTGTGTTACACCCTTCAATTTCCGTTATTTTTCGTTAATTACACTTAACTCCATTACCATCCTCTTCATCCATTATCTTCTTCCTCTTTCTTTCTTCTTCTTCTTTTCTTTCTCTCTCTCTCTCTCTCTCTCTCTCTCTCTCTCCTCCATCATCCTCCTCCAAGAGAACCCAGGTCTAGGTTCTTCAGGAGAACCCAGGTCGGGTTCTCCAAGAGAACTCGGGAGAAAAAAAAAAAAAAAAAGAGAAAAGGAAGAAGGTGGGAACCTGGTAGAGGGTTGGCAATTGTCTTGCAGATGATTAGGATAAGGGTGGAGGTGAGGAAGAAGATGAATCTGGTGGGGATGGAAATGATTGGGTGAGTCAGGAGACCGTTAGTGTATATAACAGAAACTGTTAAAGTGTGTAACGAGGGTGTGTAACGGGTGGTGTCCATGCATCAGCATCCTCTAAAAATAAGTTATTTTAGCTTTGGACCATGATTGACACACACCCATTTGTGCCACACTGCCGTTACACACTCTTTTTTCTGTTAATTTTCACACTCCGTTAGTCTCCATTTCACTCACATCGTGATCCCTCCTTCTTCCCTTTTTTTTTTTTCTCCTAGGTTCTCGAGAGAACCCATACCTGGGTTCTCGAGAGAACCCATACCTGGGTTCTCTGAGAAGAACCCAAATTGGGTTCTGCAACCCAGACACAGCATTGGGGTTATGCATCTAGGTTACAGAACCTAGATCGGGTTATGCAAGAACCCAGATCGGGTTATGCAAGAACCCAGATCGGGCTCTTCGGATACTCTCCAACATTTTAAGCAACATTAGACCTCATTAAATGAAGAAAAATGCTAAATTAATTGATGTAAGCCCAATTGAAACCGTCCCAGAAAATCAATTCCCAATTACAGACATTTCAACAACAGAAAATGCAAACTACCAGAAAAGCATTTCAAGTTTAACGCCAATTAATCAGCTATAAGGAACCAAAAACCAGTTACAAAACCCATTGGCAGAAGCAAACAAGAAAGCATCTTACCTACATTCCTAACATAAAGTCGTACCAACGAGAAGCACGAGACGCTTGGCAAGGGACCTGAAGCGCAGAGTGACGAGATCCATTCCATGAACAATGGGGGTCTTGAAGTAGATGTCGAAGATGCTGAGCTTCCCCTTCTCTCTCCATTCTCCATTGTTGGCTATCTCTTCCTCCTCTGATGTCAGTTCTCTTTTTGCCCCTTGATCTCCCTCGTTGGCTTAAGCCTTTCCTCTCCAATCTAGCTATTTTCCTTTCCATAAAATCCACTACCAATCTCTATCCTCAACAGATCTTGGCATCCTCTCACCCTTTCCTTTCTCTTTCTCTCCGTTGCTAAGCCTTTCATTCATGCCTTCTTCCTCATCTAATTGAACCATGGAATGTCTAATGTTCTAGATCTAGGTTTGCAAGAACCCGATCTGGGTTCTAAGAGTGGAGAAGAGAAGGAAGGAGAGGGGGAGGAGAGAGAAAGAAAATCAAAGAACCAGGGCTAGGTGAAGAGGAGAGCCACTGGGTTAACCAAAGAAACGGAGATAAACGGAGACAAACGGAGACAAACGGAGATGGAGTGTGTGTGACGGAGGGTGTGACAACGGAGTGTGTATTCATCATTTTCCTTTAGCTTTTTTAGTGAGAGTTTAATAAAACAACATAGTGCTTAGGTGTTTTTTTTTTCTTAATTTTTTGAAAATCCGACTTATACACACTTTACTCTAAATTATTAATTATTTTAATTTATAAATTTTTTTAATGAGTTTACATATTTAGCCTTAATTTAAATTAAATTTAAAATAGTACAATATTTACCTTTTTATAAGAAAAATGATCGGTACACCATCTAGTTTAACACAACTTGGACATCTTTTTGATTTTGCCATTAAAATATAACATATTTAGAATCAATTTAGTCAATTCTGATCGATTTAGTCAATTCTAAGATGTTATATGTATAATTGTATTTTTAAATTTGTTTATCTTCAATTCAAATTAAACAATAATAATTTTTAATAAATATATTCTATAATTTATTGAGCTGAAAGATATATTAATTTGTCCTTTTATATATTGTGTGTAACTAAAGCTCAAATTTGAATTCAAATGGTTGTTATTACAAGGCAGCTCAAATCTAGTGGAGTTAATTTTGAATTTTTCAAAACCTAAAAAGGAAGAGTAGTGATATAGAAGATAAAAATTTGAGATTAAAATTTAAGATTAATAATATGATATAATTTATATTATTAAATGAGTTTATATATGTCATATTAGGACTCATAATAGAGTGAAAAAGTGCAAAACGTTGGTGAAACGACTAAGGTCATGCCACCTCTGAATTGAACTCAACTAGCCCTTAATTGAAAGCAATTAATTGTAAATTCTCTCTTTAACTTCACATATATGTGAAAATTTTATGTAAATTTAACATGTGTGACGTTAACTATGTCACATTTTATTTGCATTTTTTGATTGAATGACATTTTCTCACGCTCGACATTGACAAAAGCATATATCTAGGTGGTGATGTGGCACACTTAAACCATGCCGAGATGACTCGGGTTAAAACTTGAAATGGTCTAAGAACTCTTTCTAATCAGGTGGTCTAAGAACTCTCTAGATTATATATGATTGGCTTATGGGAAATGAGAGAAGAGGAGGAAATGGATGATTTTTTTTTAATTAATTAAATTTAAATGTTGTTAATATTGTAATATGATTGATTAATAAAATTAATAATTCATTACCCTCATTCATTTTCTTCAAACCAAACACATATTTAAGTTCACCAGCACTTTAGAGATCAAGTTTGACTTGTTAGTAATTGTTGATTTCCTAACTTATAATATAATTGTTAAGGACATTGATTGATATATCCTTTGATTCATAAATTTATTTAAAAAATATTATTTTTTAATTTAAAATTAAAAGTAAACAAATTTTAAGTTACATACCTTGTTAAATCAATTATATTTATATTATATTTTAATAATTAAACTAAATGAGTGTCAAAAGATTTATCATATTAGAGGGTATATCAATTATTTTCTAATTTTCAATTATTTAGCATTATTATCATAATCAATACCATTAAACAAAATGGATTAAATATAAACAGATTGGAGTTTGGTTCAAATATTAAGGTGTGATGTGCCCCAAATGGGTAAAACTCAATTGGTTTAAAACTTAATACTATTCGAAAGACTCAAGTTAGAATTTTGAATTAAACATAAAGAAATTTGAGAAAAATAGAATGTTATTCTCTTTTTCATAATTCATTAAGAGATGCCATAAAAGGAGGTATGATGTGAACTATAATATAATTTTAATTGGTTATTTTAGGTCATCCTTGAGAGTAGAACCTTAGTAAGTCTATAAATGTTGGCAGTCTGCAAGTACCGTTGAGCAAACAAAGAAAATTTTTTTAAAATTATTTAATTTATGCAAAGAAAAATAATTCACACATCCTCTGATTTGACACACTTGTTAATATATAATTAATTTAATTATTAAAATATAATATAAATGTAGTTAATTTAATAATTTTTATGTTATATATATGATTGTATTTTTATATATATTTATATATAATCTTATTTTATAAAATAATAAATTTTTAATAAATATGTTATGAAATATATTAAATCAAAGAATATTTGTATTAGCGTGAAAACTACGTTATCGGCATATTTTTGAATTTCTTGTTATGAAGACGACATAGATGATGACAGATGCCAACCTGAGAGAGATGAATGAAGGATAATGGTTGCGACGATGGCAGGTAAGAGTAACAATCGAAACAGCTAATGCTGTTAGGAAGGAACTCAACACCATGACCACTGGGAAAATGACTGCGTCCCTTTTCGTTCCTCTTTTATTGATTCTCTTCCTCATCCCTTCATCAATTATAAATGAGGCGACATGAATTCCAACCCCCTACACATGGAGAAAGCTCTTTCTCATCCCAAGTCTTTCCAAGATTTATTAGCTTAATTGAATTAGATAAACTTGTTTCAAATTCCAAGTAAGATATAAAACCGTGAATACAACAGAGAATACGGATACTGCCCGTGCCATGACTAGTTGGCCTGCATTGTATTAAGACCATGTTGGAGTTGACAAAAAGATTCATAAGAAATCACTTTTTCAATAATGATAATTTGCTGACAATATTTGTTAATAACAATCATCTCAACAGCCTCAAAATATCGAATTAATTCATGAACACTAATTCATATGTCTTGTTAAGTGAAACAAACTAATAAAACCTACTGTTAAATCCAAGGATTTAGTGTCGACAAATGTTGATGAATCATATATGGTTACTTCTTCACTATGAATCTAACCTTAATTAAACCAAGATTTCTTGTAAATAGGCAGTCAACTTTACATAAAAAAGTTGCTTGAAGAGTAGCTAACGAGATTTTCTAATAATAAAGAGATAGATTGTGGTTCTGTAAATTAAGATTTGGGATTCAAGTTCCTCCACTTCCATGGATTTAAAGAATATAAATGTATTAAAATTCCTCGTATGATTTGAAAGGATTAGTGTCAGTGCTTAATTACTTATCTCCCTCCCACCAAATGCACAAAACAGGAGTTCAAAGGGCAAGCAAAAGAAAGAGTTCCACACGTTTGCGGCCATAATCATCTAATCAGAAACGTAAATGTTTTGTTCACTCTCAAAGGCCAAATGAGCATGCTCATGTGAGGTGTTGGGAAGTTGAGTTCAAAGCATAACAACACACGCCCAGCATGATCTCCTCCTCGCGCAATTAGCTTGATATGTCTCCTCAATTCACTGCAAGTGGGGTCTTCTCCTCCATCTTTGTACAACAGAAATTGTAAACGTTTCAAACGTTTTTATCCGGTTGTCCACTTCTGATCAAACTTTTATTCGCTTTACCTTTCAATTTTCTTTTGTCATTGTTGTTATTGTTTCCTATTCAAAAAGGAAGAGAAGCTGAGGTCAGTAAAATACTATGTCTGAAGCAAAATATATATTCATGTAGGAATCTGTAACAGAAGAACAGATATCTAAGGTCAGTAAATATCTACCACATGGCCTAAGCAAAATTTACTTTCATGGAGAAATTTATAGTAGCCGTAGGGAAGCAACATTCAAAATTATCTGATTAACCATAATCTCTCACCTAACACTAACCAAATTGACAGTTGATGTGGTTAAGTGGCAATAGAAAACCTTAGAGAGCTTAACATATATACCGTTTGGTGTTTTTATTGTTGATTCTGAAAAGTTATGCGCATTGTTGCTCTGAAGGGTTGGACCTGGACTGGACTGACCGTAATTTTTTATTTTGGATATTACATTCAACATATGTCCAACAAAAGCAACCTTAGGTAATTAATAAATTGCAATAACACGTAGTAAAGTGTTGCAGAACGATTTACATAGCATGAAACAGAAGAAAGTAAGGGAGGAGTCTTTTGTTAAAAATCAAAGATTTCGAGAAAAAGAAGATGGAATGAAAAAACTGAATCTCACATTAAACTAAAAATAATCCAGTCTTTAAATAGGCTTTATAAGATAATATTATCTAAAAAGATAACTAACCAATCTTATCTTATCTAATTTAAATGATAACAACCTAAAACAAATAAATAACTTAAACTTCCTAAATTATAGAGATAATGGCTAACTAATAAGATCTAATTTCCAACAATCCTTCCCTTAAATTGAAAGTCTTCAAACTTTAGTTTAAAGAAATCTAGATAACACTGTATCTACAAATATGCAATCTGGAATCTGCAGACCCTCCCTTAAATTGAATTCTGCATGCTGCAAACACCAAGTAACTCTCTCAGTTTTGAAAAAGCTACTACTTTGAGGGGTTTTACTTTGAGGGGTTTTGTGAAAATATCAGCCACTTGATCTTCTATTCTGCAATAAATCAACTCAATTGTTCCTTCTTCTACCAAGTCGCGCAAGAAATGATACCTCACATGTATATGCTTGCTTCTCCCATGCAAAACTAGATCTCTAGAAAGCTTGATGACTGAACTAGTATCACAATAAATTGAAGTGGCCTCATGTTGATTCAGCTTAAGTTCTTCCATAATTCTAACTCAACCAAATAGCTTGACAAGCACAAGAAGTTGCTGCCACATACTCCGCTTCTGTTGTGGACAAAGTCACAATGGGCTGCTTCTTTAAAGACCATGAAATTGCACCAGATCCCAGCATAAAAACAAACCTAGAAGTGCTTTTTCTGTCATCCAGATCTCCAGCATAATCACTGTCTGTAAAGCCTGCGAGATTTGTCTGATCACCCTTCTTATAAAATAGTCCAAAATCTACAGTTTCACATAAATACTTGAGAATTCTTTTAGCAGTCTGCAAGTGCAACTCCTTTAGATGCTCCATATATCTGCTAATCAGACTTACACCATGCATTATATCTGGTCTTGTTGCTGTCAAATACATCAAACTTCCAACAGTCTGCTTATACAATTTGCTGTCCACAGATCTGCCTCCTGGATCTTTCACGAGCTTTACACCTTTGTCAACTAGTGTAGTGACATAATTGTAGTTCTTCATTTGAAATCTGTCCAGAACTTCCTACACATATTTTTTCTGACAAACAAAAATTCCAGAATCTAACTGTACTATTTCCAGACCAAGAAAATAATGCAACAAACCCAGATTTGTCATATCAAATTCAAGCTTCATGGATTGCTTGAACTTTTCCAACATGCCAAAATCATTCCCAGTATAAATTAAATCATCAACATATAAGCATACTATAATTAATTTACCTCCTTTTCCAAATTTAATGTAAAGTGTATGCTCATAAGGGCACTTTTGAAAACCTTCCTTCAAAAAATAAGCATCAATTTGACTATACCAAGCTCTAGGTGCTTGTTTTAGTCCATATAATGCTTTCTTCAATCTGTAAACCTTATGTTCAGAACCAGATTTCACATAACTAGGAGGTTGATCAATAAATACCTGTTCTTGCAAATTTCCATGCACGAAGGCAGATGTCACATCAAGCTGGTAGATCGGCCATGAGTTCTGTGCTGCCAATGCAATCACCAATCTGATGGTATCCATCCTTGCAACTGGAGCAAAAACTTCTTGATAATCAATGCCAAACTCTTGCTTGTAACCCCTTGCCACCAAGCGAGCTTTGAATTTGTCAATCATCCCATTCTCTTTGAGCTTTGTCTTGTAGATCCACTTAACACCAATTATTTTGTGCCCTTCTAGAAGATCTATCAACTCCCAAGTCTGGTTCCTTTCAATAGAACCAATTTCTTTTGCCATGGCTTTTTGCCACTTTTCTTCTTTAACAGCCTCTTTATATGTCAATGGATCACAATCTACAAATAGAGCAAAATGAGTAACTGGAACATCATCTTGAGGTAGATCTATTACCTCATAATCTTCCAACCATGCTAGTCTTCTCTTTTTGCATTAAGGTCTGTAACTAGTTCCAAATTCCAGTTCTGGTGTTGTTGGCAAACTTCCTCCAGTACTGAGCTCTACTTCTGTAGGCAGACTTTCTTCAGCTGAAGTTAAACCTCCAGTCTGCTATGTTTGACCTTCTAAGTTATGCACAGTCAGATCTTCTCCATTTTTGAAATCTGCAAGAATCTGTTGCCCTAATTTTTCTGTCTAAGACAAGGTGCTTGCTTCATTAAACACTACAGTATGGCTAATGATGACCTTCTTGGTTAAAGGATTATATAATTTGGAAGCTTTAGATTGATCACTAACACCAAGGAAGATACACTTTTCCCCTTTGTCATCAAGCTTACTCCTTTTCTGATCTGGCACATGTGCATATGCTATGCACCCAAAAATTCTGAAGTAATCAACAGCAGGTCTACGTCCACTCCAAGCCTCTTCTAGCGTCAAATCTGGAAGTGGAGATGTGGGACTTCTGTTCAAGATATGAACACTCCAATTAATAACTTCTAGCCAAAATTCCTTAGGCAAGCCGCTCTTTGACATCAGACTTCGCACCATATTCATGATTGTGCAATTCCTCCTCTCACATACACCATTATGCTGAGGTGTATAGGCTGCTGTGAGTTGCCTTTTAATGCTATTGGACTCACAAAAATCTGCAAATTCCTTTGAATTAAACTCACCACCATGATTTGTACGCAGAACCTTTACAGATTTGCCAACCTCATTCTCAACCAAGGCTTTGAAATTTTTAAAGGCTGCTAAGGCTTCTAACTTGGTCTACAAAAAATACACCCATGTTTTGCAACTATAATCATCAACAAAGGTAATAAAGTATTGTTTACCTCCATTGGATGTTGGATTTATAGGTCTACACAAATCAGAATGAATCAGATCTAGCACCTGCTTTGCTCTCCAAGATCTGTCTTTAGGAAAGTTGTCACGGTGCTGTTTAATAACCACGCAGATTTCACAAATTTCTGAAGGAGAATCAAAATGAGGAAGACCATTTACCATCTTCTTCTACTGCAAAGCTTTCAACCCACCAAAATAAAGATGTCCAAATCGGCAATGCCATAACCAAGCTGTGTCCTTTAATCTGGTAGATAAACATGATAGATTTGTGGTCTGCAAGCATAATGGAAACAACCTATTTCGCGTCATCTTGACCTTTGCAATTAGGCCAAGTTTTGAATCATGAATTTGGCAAACTCCATCTTTAATAAGGATTTCATATCTTTTTTCTTGAAGTTGTCCTAGACTAAGTAGATTCGACTTCAAATCTGGTACATATAGAACATTAGAAATAGTCTGAATTGAATTATCTTTGGCACGAATGGTTACCTTTCCCCTTCCCTTGACTGCAATAGTGGAATTATTACCAAATTTCACCTTGTCTTGACAAGACTCATCCAAATCTGAAAATGTAGATTTGTCTCTACACATGTGGTTGCTGCAACTAATATCCAGATACCACACATTCTTCTTGTTGACTTCTTTAGGATGACAGACCATGAATAGAGAGGAATCGTCATTCTTCTCATTGTGTTCTACAAAATTGAAACTTTCTCCTCTATTTAGATTAACACTGCATTCAGAACGATAATGGTCATACTTATGACATCTGAAGCATTCAATATTTGCCTTTCCTGCAGATTTGGATCTGTTATCTGTAGCTTGATAATTTCTGTTCTGCCACCTCTTCTGAATTCCAATGGATGAACTTTCCTCCAATCTGTCAGATCTCGGTTTGCCAGATCTTGGTTTGCCTTTCCAGTTTTCTTTTCCTCGACCTACAGCCCTTGAATTAACTGTGGTCTACAAGGCTTG
>BPVZ01000003.1:3841502-3853671 GCA_020521535.1 Rubroshorea leprosula | reverse complement strand
AAGAAAAAATTATGAAAAAATTATTTCAAAATTATATTATTTGAATAAATTCTAATTAAAATAAATAGACTAAATTAACATATTTTTAGGGTAAAATGAAGAATACATTAATATTTTTTTTTATAATACTCTATTAGAATATTCTAATTTTAAAGTATTTTTCACCTTTTTTTGCAAGTTTAGTAAATAAATAATAATATCATATAAAATATAATTTCTTTTTTGAAGTAATTACAGACATTAATGAACTTTCAATTAAAATATCAAATTTAATTGTTGAATTGATAAAATATAAATTATACAAAAAATTACAACTAATGTAAATTTTTTTTTCATAACCAAATAAAATTATTTGTCTTAAAAATTGATTGTAAAGAAAGAAATGATCCATTTACATAACTCCCAAATATTTTCTTTAAATTTAAAATGGTTCTTATAATTCAAACATCAAAAACAAATTTTGTCTTAATCAAAAATTAATGTACTAGATTAAACATTTGTCAAAAGCTTAGGGGGGGCAGCTGCCCCCCCCTTGTCCTATGGTAGCTCCGTCCCTGGCGCCAACGCTATGTTAATTTGTTGTCTTTGATTTCTTCTATTTATTGCTGTATATATTGATTAAAAAAAAAAAAGAAAGAGAGAAGCTTGGTGGAATCGCAGGTTTGCAGCAGTTAAAATGCGGGAAGTCTTTAGACTTTGTGGTTCGGGGATTCACGAATGAATAGCATCTGTTGCAACTAAAAAGCAAGGCTTTAATTTGAGAAATTGTTGCAACAATAAAGCGCTCAAAGAGGTCTCATTTGTTTCATATGTTGGGAGGGTTTTTTTAATGATTTGTCCCAAGTCCTCCATTGAAGAGGGCTTCATCAAAAAAACATTCTGTGCGCTCATATATAAAAGGAGGAACAAATGCAAATTCAGACACTGAATTGGGAGGGTAAGTTTTTTTGAATTGACGTCGTGGCTTATAATATAAAGGAGACTATTATATATTAAAATTATTTCTCTTTCTTTTAAAAGTATAAGTTAAATAAATATAAATGTCTTACGGTTTAAAATGTTCATAATAATTATATTTCTACTATAATAATTCTATTTGTGTTCATACAACAATTACATGCAACCCATAAATGCACATAACTTTTTTTACTTAATTAATTGTATTTGTTACTATGAGCATAGTTTGACTTTGTATTTAGTATCGCAAATAATGCTTTTATAGTTTTATTTTAAACTATATTTGCCTTCATATAAAGATTTCATGTAATCTCAATTCTCAACAATACTTTATTAATGAAATCATTAGTTTTTTTATAAAGAAGAAAAAAAATGCTACCATTTCTACATGCCAAAAACCTAACGCGGGTCGTCCACGTAGATACCCGCAATCCACGTGCAGTGTGGAAAGTCGATCAGCACCAGTCAAACAATCCATCATGGCAATATCTGATTGGATGAAACTTTTAGAAAAGAGACGAGGTCCATCAACTTTCCACAGTCCACATTTTAGAGTGGAACTTCAACAACCAAATCAAACGTAAAAAGATAAAAAATAAAAAATAAAAACAAAGTTGACAAAACATAGAAAGGAGGACTAAGGTGACATGTATTACTAAAAAATGTTTCAAAGTCACAGAATACTTTTCAAACCCAAACCTTGGGCACCATTTCTTGTGGTCAAAAATTCCAACAACATTAATTGCAAATCCCATCCCCATCTTCATCTATAAATACCCCCCCACATTTATTCACCCTTGCATCAATACAACATAGGACGTTCTCTAAATTTGGAGACATATTGAGATGGAATTCTTTTTCCCTTCTCAAGCTTTCAACTTAATCATGGAGGTTTTTTTTCTATTTCTGATCTTGAAAGTGCTACTTTTGTTCTGGGTTACGCCCCTTCGAGTTCGTCATAGGCTCCAGAAGAATGGGTTTGGGGGTCCATCCCCAAGGTTTCCTCTGGGAAATATTGAAGAAATGAAGAAGAAGCAGGAAGGTGTCACACCACTTGAGTTTGCAGATAGTATTATCTCGCATGATATACACTCTAACGTGTTTCCTTACTTCGCTCGGTGGCAAAAGGCTCATGGTAAGCCTTTCGAATACGTATATCATTTAAAAATTTTATTGTAAAAAAAAATTAAAAAAGTATTATACAATTTAAATTATATATGATGTGAACCTTTTTAATGTATGTAAAAGTGGATATGTGTTTTACCATTCGGACAACGGATTGCAGAACGCTAGACTGGCATTTATTGTATAATAACATTATGTTCCACACCATTTTCCCCCAATTTCTCCCTTTTGTATGGACGTTAGTATATGCTTGGCTAGGGCAGAGATTGTTTAACACTGTTTATGTTAATTGCAGGGAAGGTGTTTGTTTACTGGTTGGGGACAGAGCCATTTTTGTACGTTGCAGACCCTGAGTTTCTGAAGAGGATGTCAACGGGAGTGTTGGGGAAGAGCTGGGGAAAGCCGAATGTGTTTAAACATGACAGACAACCCATGTTTGGAAAAGGATTGGTGATGGTTGAGGGAGATGAATGGGTTCGTCACCGCCATGTTATCACTCCTGCATTCTCTCCGGCCAACCTTAAGGTTTTTCCCTTCTCCATGATCTCATCATATGTAGAAAAAAAATAATTCCTACGAGTACACTTTTTTTTATTTTGGTACCTAAAAAGTTAATTGTTTAATGTTATAAAAATTTAAACCTTTAAATTTAACTCTAAATTAAGATTTTTTTTTTATTAATAAAAATCGACTTAGTCAAATTCTTGTTGGTTTGCTATAAATAAATTTTTCTCTTGAAACAAAAGTTCTTTATTTTGAAATTTTGATTTTCAAAAAGTAACAGCGTTTTTATTCATCATAGACAATGCATCAACATGAACTTGTAAAACAAGACGATGGACTTTGAAAAATGATAAAGAAAAGGAAAACAAAAGAAAATTCAGCATATATTACTATAATGGCTCCGAGGATTAATAACTTCAAAAAGAAAAAGAAAAGTTGTACTCTTGTTTAAGTAATTAATTAGTTTTTTCTTTTATTGAAAAATAAATAAGTATCCTTGCTATTGAATAACTAAAATTTGAAGTTAGTTGGTTTAAA
Source organism: Rubroshorea leprosula (assembly GCA_020521535.1). Taxonomy (NCBI): domain Eukaryota; kingdom Viridiplantae; phylum Streptophyta; class Magnoliopsida; order Malvales; family Dipterocarpaceae; genus Rubroshorea; species Rubroshorea leprosula. The sequence goes on along the minus strand of BPVZ01000003.1, from coordinate 3,850,548 downwards.
CTTGACTATTTTGGTACTGAATCATATAATTTGTTATGTGGTATAGGTTATGGCAGACTTAATGATGGAACCAGCCACAAAGATGCTGGACAAGTGGACGCTAATGGTAAACTCTGGCAATCCTGAGATTGATTTCGAGAGAGAAATCACTACGACTGCAGGCGAGATCATTGCGAGGACGAGCTTTGGCTTAAGCAACCAAAATGGAAGAGAAGTGTTTGAAAAGCTACGAGACATGCAGATCACGCTCTTCAACTCCAACCGTTACGTTGGTGTCCCATTTAGCAAATTCATGTCCCCTAAACAAACCCTGAAGGCGAAGAAGCTGGGGGAGGAGATTGATGAGCTCCTCTTATCGATCATATCTGCTCGTAAAGAGTCGATATTAAGTGGTTCTCCTCCTCAGCGGGACTTGTTGGGACTGCTGCTGGAGGGAAGCCTGTCGGATGGCCGGAAAGGGAAGAGTTTGACAACAAAGGAGCTAGTGGATGAGTGCAAAACTTTCTTCTTTGGAGGCCATGAAACGACCGCGTTGGCTCTCACATGGACATTGCTACTCTTGGCATTGCATCCAGACTGGCAAGAACAACTAAGGGAGGAGATCCAGGAAGTGGTCGGAGATAAAACTCTTGATTACCCCATGCTTTCTGCACTAAGAAAGGTAAGATATATACGATTTTTGTTATATATTCTCTTCACATCTCTTCTTAATATCTATCCTTTGCTCATTTCAAATCTTTAAATTTAAAATACCCACCCAAAACAATGATAGAGCCACATAAACTATAATTGTTTTAAATAATTAATTATAACATTTAAAAATATAAATTTATATATTAATTTTAATATATGTAGTGATAAATATTAATATTTAAAAATTTTATATAATCATAACAATCTTTTGTGGCACAATAACTGCACCCCTAATATTCTATTCTTTCTTGTGCACACTCTAACCAAAAACCATGGTAAAATGCATTTTTTTTTTACAAAAAAAACATTAATTAAGTGTTAGTATTTGTTTATAAGTCAATATTAAAATTAAAACTAAATAAATTTCATCTGTTATTTTTTAAAATAACATAACTTATCTACCGTATCACATGAAAGAGTTCTTGTAGAATGCATTGTTAAACCTTAAACGCGTAGAAGCCTTTTTAGGGTATGACGTTTGTAGTGGACATAATGACATGAGCATTCATGGCGTCATGGGTGCCTCCCTCCCTTTGACACGCTCCTTGGGAGTTCACGGAAATTCTTCAGGATCAAAGGTCAAAGACACATGAAATGACTCCCAAGCAAACGAAGGACCACGTGCTGCATGTCATGTGTCATGACCGAAAATGATGTCGGAACAAAGAAAACTTTCCCATACCAATAAGCTCTTGACATTCGGCAACTCCCAGTGGTACTCATCACATGCCGGAAAGAGTGGCTGTAGTAAGTCAACGGTGATGGTGACCCCCTTCATCTGCCCCAAATGGCTACCTCTAGCTTTCTTGCAAGTTTTAACCACTGCCGGCCAGGATTTTTTTGTTTTACTTTCTGATGTTTTTGGAATGTCGAAAATGACAATTCGAACCTCATGCTGTCCTTGGAAAATCTGAGATAGAAGATAGGAACCTTTGATCCGGGTGGTTATGGTAGTAGTATAATTCCTTAAGATCATCAATAATGGTTAAACTTTTTATTTTAATTTAATTATTAAATATAATTAATAATTTATAAAAATAATTAATATTTATTATTTGATACATTAAAATTAATTTATAAATAAATATTTTTAAATATTATAATTAATTATTAAAAAAATATAAATTAATAAAATTACTATTAAATTAGTTATTTTAACCATTTGAATAATAGTAATATCCTAGCCCTTGATTCTCCAATGGAAAGAAAAAGTTAGAATATGAGAGTGTTTGGCAAAGTTTTAGTGCAGTGGGAGTAATTACGTAGCTATTTCATTTTACATTTTAACATGGTAGAATTGAGTATTATCCTAAGTCAAATTACATTTTAATATGATAGAATTAAGCAGCTATTTTATTTTATTTTTCATTCTTTTATAATTTGAGTTATACTGAGTTGCAAAATAAAATTTTTTAAATAAGATATAACTCTTAATATTAAAAAGTCTGTCTTATCAAATGATTTATATTTTATAATCTAAAATGTAAAACACTTTTAATTTTACTATTTAATATACTATTAATATGAAATTAATCTATGGGATATCCTATGAATTGATATGCAGATGGGATGGGTGATGAATGAGGCTTTGCGACTATACTCACCAGCACCAAATGCACAAAGGCAAGCAAGAGAAGATATCAGGGTGGATGATCTTGTTATCCCTAATGGAACCAACATGTGGATCGATGTGGTGGCTATGCACCACGATCCGGCTCTCTGGGGTGAGGACGTAAATGAATTCCGGCCAGAAAGGTTCAAGGATGACATAAACGGTGGGTGCAAGCACAAGATGGGGTTCTTGCCATTTGGGTTTGGAGGGAGGATGTGTGTCGGAAGGAACTTGACAACAATGGAGTACAAGGTTGTCTTAACCCTCATTCTCACTAGATTTTCTTTCTCCCTTTCACCGGCTTACCGTCACTCACCTTCGATTTTGCTTTCTTTGAGGCCCCGGCATGGATTGCCCCTCATAATTCACCCACTTTAAGATAGAATTATGTTCTTTTCATTGCATTATAATACATAGCTTACAATATTTACCGTCTAGTGTAGAGGATCAGGGCAGTTGTATTTATTAAAATATAATAACATGAATCAGACGTAGATCAAATACATATTCTAGAGAAAGGTTGTTCTTACAATGTTCAGTCTGTTATTGAAGAAAAGTGACACGTTAATCAACATGAGATCTGGTCTAATTAAATTGAGCTAACCTTAAAACAGTGGCGGGCTTGTTGGGAAGCGCAGGTGCATCCATTGTCTCTCATATGTTGCTAAATTATTCCAGCTAATCTCATCGAGCAAAGAAAGCTTCATTTTTTGTAGAGTTTCTTCTTTGGGAGAAAATCTGCTGCATCATGGGCATACGTTTCCCCAACCAATAAAATTTTGACAACTTAACAACATTTCTAGTGGTAGGGAATACATGTACCTGTGATGCCAAAAGATTCCTCCTTCCTCGAAGCCTTACCGTCATCTTGAATCATGTCATTAGGCACCTGAGAAAAATAACAGTTGACAAATCCAACAATATGCAGTAAGCGAAAAAGAAATAATTTAGTGTTCAATATGAAATTTCCCATTAAACATCATCCCATAACTAAAGATCGTCATGTATGGTGCAACTGACCATTCATATATTCATTGAAGCAAGGGGTAAAAGTTAAAAATAAAAATAGTAAAAAAATAAAAAAATAAAAAACAGATAAAAACTCGTCATTTGGCAAGGTAAAAATGATATTGCCACAGAAGCCTGGCAGAAAAGTACGTATACCAACAAAGAAAATACCTTGAGTGCAATTCATCTCTCATGTAGAACATAGAAGGAACCATATCCAAAGAAGGACTTGACATCTACCCATTTCTTCCGTTCAGTGAAGTTTCCCTCAAATAAATCTGGATGTGTACTGGAGACCATTGAGGACGGATCATTGGTTTTGACTGGATCCTTCACACCTTCAGTTGCAGCTTTCACACCCTGCAAGAGGGGTGGTATGAGCATCTGGTTTTTATACCATTTTTAGTGTCAGCATTACTTCTTTCATTGTTGTTGTTGTTGCTGTTTTTTTTTTTTTTGGCAGCCGTTAGCTTATTTCACTTGCAAAAAGAAAAGATAGCAAATCTCAAATCAACTTTAACCCACACAACATAATGTTGTCAAATGAGAAACGGCAAGGCAGCAGAAGAAGATTCCCATAAGCATCTGACTAACATATAAGTTGATGCAGAACACAAACCTTGTAATAAAGACTAGGCATCTTCATATTTGGATATGAAACTGATGACATGTCAGAAATCTGCAACTACTTGATTTCTACAATTATGCCACACCCTGGTAAATTGAAAGCAGCAAACCTTAATTTCTACAACTTGCAATTACGTACAGAAAAAGATAATTGTACTGTATAGCTCAAATTAAATTCATTGCAAGCATCAAAAGTGGCCTTCTATTCAAACATACAGCTTGCTTGGGGCACACACATGAACACATGCACTCCTATTTTATTTATGACTTTTACTACCTTTAAACGTTCAATATCAGCTAGTGACAGTCCCTTCTGATACACTGCCTTGGCCTATTGATCACAAGTTGTTTCCATATTCTTCTTAGTTTTCTGAAGGAGAAAGTAGAAACTACCTTAAGTGCAATTCCATGCCTTCGACAGCATCTCTCATGTAAAACAAAGATGGAGTGTACCATTTTTACAGGACTTGACATCTACCCATTTCTTCAGTTCAGTGAAGCTCTTCAAATAAATCTGGAACTGTAATGGAGCAGTGAAGACAGATCATTAGTTTTGACTGGATCCTCCATGCCTTCAGTAAGGCTAAAGCCTTTATCACAAATACACCCATCTTCATCAGTGTTTACCACTTTTGAGGTACAATATCTCCACTTCCAATGCTGTAAAAGAAATGAGTACCAAATACATTAAAAAAATTAAGATACCAATCATAATACTTCCACAGCTCCATAGATAACTACCAATCAAGGACATCAACGATTCTTGGCTTTCCATCCAAGGTAACTTGCAATCTGGCAGCAGCAGGGTCTACTACAGAATCTGAAAACATGTAACTTTGATAAATGCAAAGCATACACTACACTTCTGCTGTAAGAATGTAGGATCACTTAATACAAACGAAATCAAGAACCAAACAACTTGCTTACAAATCCTTGCTTTGCAGAATCCAAAACAAACCATAAACTTAGAATAGTGGATCTTACCCTCTTTCCACTTAAAATGCTTTTGATTTTTCAAAAATAATAAAGATTCACATAAACAATTGAATTCCCAGCTCCAAAGTATTTTAGTCTTGGCAATCATTTGCAGAACATAGCATAAGAAACTATAGAAATTCAAGAAAAATCAATATCCAATTTCATAAAATCGAATCCACACTTCCTATTACATTGCATAAAGAAACAGACATCAGGCAATTTTGTTTTACTTTTTCTTTCATTCATATTTAGTCTAAATCAATAGGAACCAAACTGAACAAACAAACTTTAATTTCTTCCCGGAAAAAAACACAGAATTAAATTAAGTACCAAAGCTCACAGTATATTTGGGATGAGCTTCGATGAAGCGATCCGCACCATTCTCCTTCTTTGGAATTAGAGAGGCCAAGAATGTTGACTCGTTTAGCTTGAAATTCCGAATTAAGAATCTGAAGACGACCATTACAATCACCTTCGCAACCACAAACGTAAGCGCTGCTCCCTGTGTTTACTAAAGTCCACGGCTTCTACTCCTGGGATTCCACTGTCCTTTGCTTCTTTTCCTGCTTTTTCTGGCGTAAAATAAGTAGATTTGGGAGACTGACTTGGTGGGAAGAGCAATGGGGTCGGCGGTATAGCGCAGGAGAGGCGTTTAAATATTGGGGTTTGCATTCAGAGGAGGTGTTTCGGTGATTATGGAGGGGTGGTGGTGGCGGAGAGCAGGTGGAGATTTGGCCGCGAAGGGTAGTGTGCTGTGGGCCTTTGGTTGGATGGGGTTCGGGTCGCCTAATTCCCTTTTGTGGTGAAATTACCGGTTTTGTCCGGCTTAAACCCCTGTGACCCCTCCCACTTGTCCTCGTTTTGAGGGATTTAGGCTGTGTTTGGGATTAATGTAACAGATCGTGTAATTGTGGTTGTATTAAATTATATTGTATTACATTATAATTATGATTAAAAATATTTTAATATTTAATTATTTATTTTTAAAAAATATTATAGATAAAATATAATAGATTTTATTAATTATTAATTAAATTTTTAAAAAAATATTATATGATATATAATTATTAAAATAAATAATATTTATTACATCTTAATAATTTAGGCTTTTTAAGGTTTTTATAATGGGTGCTCTTTTGGGGTTTCACAAATAACTCATTAAGAGGGAGTAAGTTTTTAAGTTTTTATGAAATCTTTAAATAAATAAGATGTTAAGTTTAAATAAAATTTAATAAATTATGATATAATTGAATTAAACAAAATTTAGTTTTAATAGGTAATTTTATAATTGTATTAAATATTATGTATTATTTGTGAAAATCACAACCAAAAAACTCTTAAATAAGGTTTATGATTTTATATATAAAAATTATTGTAAATTTACTATGACTTTCTACAATTTTTGAAAAAAGTATTCTAAAAAAATTTATCAAATACATATATATTTAAAAGCACTATACAATCACAAGAAAAAGCTCCAACCACAATCCAAACGCATTTTTAGCCTCTCAACAAGCGATGTCTATTATTTAATCCTTGAACTTGTTATTTTTGAGATTTTAGTCCAAAATTGACAGTAACTAGTCACGTTTGTCCCTAATCTATTAATCCATGTGTCCTTAGTGCCATATCATTGTCATATGTTGGAGGAAAAATGGTCCAAGTTAGACCAACAGAGGTGGAAAAAGTTGACTGGCATCCTCAAACTTGTTGTCTTTGAGGGTTTTAACCCTTCAACATATAATATGATAATTTTAGCTCTTAAACTACACATATTCTAGATAATAAACCAAACATTAACAACAAAAGTAATGTGGGTAACATATTCGTTTATTTTTCTATTTAGTCACATTTCATTAGTTCCATCTTAACAAAAAAATGACCATATGCCACGTGAGCCTTGCATCAATTGTAATTTTAAAAAATAAAATTAATTTTTACTTCTTTCACCTCATTTTGGCACCCTTCTCTAACTTCTCCTTCTTCTTATACCCTCCTCCACCTTCTCCTTTTCTATAAGAGAACCTCAGATCTGATTAGTGTAGAATTTCCTATTGAACCAAACGTCTCCTTCAAAACCCCCAATTTTCACTTATTTAGTGTTAATGTTTGTGGGTCCTTTATTTTTATCTATGATGGGAATGGTTTATAGGGCTAACATTACCATTATCAATAAAAAGATTTAGGGGAGATGAGAACCTAACAACTATGTCTAAATGAGGAGTTTTGACTTCAGTAGAGAGATTGGAAAAGGTGAAGGAGAGAGGTAGAATAAATAAACATTAATTTGATTTTTTAAATTATAATTAATGTGGGATCCACATGTCATGTGATCACCTTTTTACTTAATGGTATTGGCAAAATATGACTTAATGGAAAAATGAGTGGACATATGTATTATTTATGTTACTCTAATTGTTAATTTTGAATTTATTATCTAAAAAATATGTAGATTAGAGATCAAAATTCTCATATTGTTTGTTGAAGGGCTAAAATCCCCAAAAACAATAAGTTTAGGGTGCCAAGTCAAGTTTTCCTACTTTTATTGGTCTAACTTGGACCATTTTTCCTCCAATGTGACAATGATACAACACTGAATAGACATTGGTTAATAGATTAAGGATTAACATGTTTTGGACCAATCATTCAAGTGAAAATAGTTTAGGAGCTAAATAACAAATACTGTAGGTTGGGGAGCTAAAATCCTCAATAACGACAAGTTGAAGGGGGGCACAGGGGTTAAGCTTGTTTTGTCCTTGTATGGGAATATAATGACTCGGTAAATGATTTTCTTTATATTTAGTTTCCCTTTATCAACTTTTATACATTTTGAGATCTATTTTAAAATAAAATGTAACTGTGTTGATTTTTTATGATTTATTGAAATAATATAATTTAAATTTTTTTTCATAATTAAAAATCTAATTAATAAACATTAATATCATATATCTATATCTATTTAAATAAACTATATAAAAGGAGTAACCTCTTCTTCAATTTACAAGATGTATTTTATTTTTTAATCTAGAGCATCTTTAGTTTGAGTTTGAGGAAAAACCTAAGGAAGACAAGGGAAAGAAAATGAAAGAGTATCCTTCCTTCTTTTTCTTTTATTTGAATAAGTTAAAATAACTAAATAAATTTAAAGCAAAAAATAAGTAAAGCTTCTTCCCTATCTTCCCTTCCTTTCTCATTTCACCTTTTTTGCTAATTAAATGAAGAAATGGTCTCATCTCCTTGCAACTTCCCTCAAACTAAATATATTCTCGGAGAATTGGAGACTTTTGGGAAAGGGGAAGGAGACGACAAAAGGACTAGATCCCTCTTTGGTCAAGAGGGTGGAGAGTTGACTACCCTTGACCAAATCAATACTAAGGCTTAATTTCACATAAATTCCTCAAAGAAAAAAAGAAATATATTACAACAAAGCTTAACACCCAATGCTGGAATGGCCAAAAAACACCTAATTGAATAGGAAAATGATAGATGCCTACTGATAATAGTAAAGGGGAGAGGAGTCGCAAGAACAATGGTGAGAGAGCGGAATCCAAACCAAAAACACTTCAACCCAAAACCTCAATCCAAAATCCAATTGGGATACAATAAGACACTAAAAGAGAATGATAAAGGACACCGAGGACCATTTGAAGGCTATGGCTAAGGAGTCTTGGAGCAAGCAACCTCCTTCTTCATTACCAGCTTCCTAGAGGACTGGAAGATCAGTGAAATGTGGCACGCATTCATCAAGTGCGAGAGGGCGATACAAGTTTTTGTTGCAAAAAAAAATAAAAGGACAGAGCAGGACACCGATTTGGCTTTGTTTGATTCTTAGAAGTGAAGAACCGTAGGGAGTTGGAAGGGAAACTTAACTAGATTAGAGTGGGGTAGCATACAATCTAGGCAAACTTGGCTAGGTTCTCAAGAGAAGACAGTATGAAGAAGCAAAATCCCCCCATTCATGTTGGGGTGAGAAAAAACTAAAATACATGGTCTTATGTTGAAGCATTGAAGAATGGTTTAAGGAAGCAACAGGATCAGGTAGATCAAATTCAAAATTCCAAGCAAGTATGGAATGCAAAGAAACATAAACTGAACTCGAGTGTGGAAAAGGACGACTGGTCTAGGTTA
>BPVZ01000003.1:3802937-3831495 GCA_020521535.1 Rubroshorea leprosula | reverse complement strand
AACTTTATTTGATTTAATTACTAAATTATAAAATAAGAATAACCATACGTATAAGCAATCTTTAATATTGGAGAATTAGTGGTTCACCTAATAATTTATGTTATGTTGCTTAAGCAAATCTTGCTCAAACCCTAACGTTAGTAAGGAACAGTTTGAAAAAGAAAAAAGAATTTTTTTTTTAATATATAAAATATCCAACCAGCTGATGTATAAGAAATAATTTATGTTATGCAGATGGGAATAATTTTATAAATTTTTTTGTTATTTAATACATTTAAATTTTCCTTAAAAAATAAAATAAAATAAAATCTTACCTCGAACTGAAGAAGCCAATTGTGTTCTCCGGCGCCGAATCCTCTATGGAGATGGTACGCAGGGGGACTCCCGTCCAAGCAAACTGCGAATGTTCAAAACCAGAAATTAAAAATCAAATTATATTCATTGAAGCTTCTCCGTACAAATTCAAAGGCTTACCAGCGCCATGAGCCGCAGCGTCTCGAACCAGGGTCATGCCAACCAGAAGGCGGTCCTCCAAGAAAACACAAGACGGCGCCGCCCAAGCTATGAAAATCAGTAAACTCAGCAGTTTTATGCTCTTCATGTTCATATTTACTTACAATGCATCTCTGTTTTATACCCAAAAAGAGGATGCTCTGTTTTCTGGATTGAAAACAGAGAGAATAAAAATAATTATAAAAAATAAAAAAATAAAAAAACAGATCTCCCAACCGAAGAAGTATATATCTTGGCGTTACAGGGACGGCGGAGGGGTGATATAAGGAACTCGATGGAGGCGGGGGTAGTGGTGGCGCTGTTTATGTTGTTGATATGGAAAGGCCGCGGACGGAGGAACCGGGGCGGAGGAAAGAGGGTATGAATGTGAGTGGAGAATCAAGTAAGATGGTTTTCTTTTTGCTTGAGGATTAAGTTGGAGGGGAATTAGTTAGGACTTGGACCATGGATCTCCAGGGACAGCCGCTTGGGGTTTGATGATTCCGTTGAAATTCATGACCAATATGACCGTGACTTGCGCTTTATAAAGTAGAATTCTCTTATGGTGTCTGACTTGATATTGTTCCTAGTTGAGGTCTTTGGGGGGTTAAATATAATATTTCAAAGCATGACTGACTTTATTCGATGTTAATTATGAACTTTAGAAATTTAGAGATTGAATGTTACTACAAATTTATTATTTTGAAATATAGGGATTTTGCAATTAAACTAGTGAATTTTATTAATTTTAAAAATTATTTATAGCATGATACAAGTGGGTGGATTAAGAGATAGGAGAAGAATATTTTTTATTAAATAATTCAAAATTAAAAAAATTTATAACATAGTATTGTGATTTAATATTTTTACAAGGATTTTTTTAAAACACATATTAATGACGTAATTAATATATATTTTTTACAATAAATTTATATAAAAAAGGTTGAACTATATTTCAATATTATTACCAAATCAAAAGATATTAATTAGTTAATTGATTAAATTAAGATTAATATTTTTATATATTTTTATTTTAATTATAAAAATGCAACGATTTAAATAATTTAGTGGTCATTTTCTTCCGTCGGAAGTAAGAAGTTTTGAGTTTAACTTGCATGGAAAAGTAAGAAGTTTTGAGTTTAACTTGCATGGAATGTAGGTGAGGTGGGGTGGGGTGGGATAAAACATAGGAGATGATTACTTTTCATTGTGTAATTAAAATAAAAAAAATTAATTATAAAAAGTATATTTATTACATTTTTAAACTATACATATTACAAATGTTTTATTGGTCCCTTTTAAATTAGAAATCATAACTTATTTCTTTAATTCAAGATCTCACCTTTTTCTTTAAAAAAATCACAATCATAAATTAATAATTATTCTCTATGTACAAAGGATAGATAAACCTTATTACAAGAACTATTTTTACAATGTACCAAAAAAAGAACCATTTTCAGAAAAGCATTATTCATATAACAAATTTACAAAATCTGTAATTGAATCATAGATCATTAATAATAATATTTTTGTTTATTGTTGCTACAATGTTTTTTAACAAGGCTAAATGGGAATATGTCAAAGCTAAATAAAAGATTTCAAATTAGATGTTAATTATGAATTTTAGAAATTAGAAACTGAAGTTACAAATTTATTGTTTTAGATTTTGCAATTAAACTAGTAAATTATATTAATTTTAAAAGTTATTTATAGATATTATTTTTATATGGTATCATGATTAAGTATATCTTTACAAAAGCATTATTCAAACAATAAATTTACCAAATATTATTTAACTGTTGTTATAATGTTTTCTCACAACAGTTTTGTACAATTTTCGATGAAAACCACCACTTTCTATTCGAGGAAACACATGAATTAATATATAATTTACGTATTTTATAAAAAAATATAATTCACTTATTTAATATTATAAAGTTTGTCTAACTTATACTTTTATCTTTTTATAATTAATTCACATTAAAATTACAAAAATTAACATATATTTTAACATTATTGATATGTAGATTATTTTAATTGATTAATTAATTAAATTAAAATTAATATTTATATTTTTAATAAAAATTAATTATGAAAATGTGCATCTATTTTTGCGAACCAGATGATAAGATATTAAAAAATATCAAGATGATTTTAAGTTGTTAGATAATAGATATTAATTTTCGCATCAGTTATTAAGTATTTTTAACAAGCCAAACAAAACCTATATTTAGAGATGGGACTGTTTTATATTTAAATTTTATACAGAAGTTTTATATTTAATTTTTTGTTTTGATTTTTATTATGAAAGTATTCTCAAATCAATTTTTACAGGTATCAAGTCTTCAAACTAATTCTCATTAATTGATGTTACCCACACTTTTGCGTCTTTTAATATGATCAACATGTGATTTTAAGGGAGTATTCTAACATTAATCTTGAATATTAAAAAAAATAATTTTTATAAATATTAAAAAAAATAATTTTTATAAATATTAATTTTAAAATTTAAAATTTAAATTTAATTTATAAAATAACACTTGTTTATCAATAATTTAAATCCTTAGAGTTAATATAATGTACTACAGACTAGTTTTTACATACAAGTATTGAGAAAAAGTGCAAATAAGGATTCCAACTATACATTTTTTTTTATTTAAAAATATTAACTTTGTTATTTTTTAAATAAGGATGTCAATTTTTAATTTTTTTCTATTTAAAGATATCAATTTTCAACTTTTTCTATTTAAGGATTAATTGGTGGTGATAATTACGTCAGCTAACATATTTTTTTAAGTTAAATACCTAAATTGGTCCCTCAACTTTTATTTTTTAACCAATTTATCTTTGAACTTTAGACAGTATTGAAAACGTCCTTCAACTTCAATTTTCAATTAATAAAATTATTTCTTAATTCATGGAAGAATTAATTAACTTTTATTTAATTTTATTAAATGGTAGGTGGGACTAATTAACTGGGAAAATATATTAATTGTTTTAATTTTTAAATATAAATAAAGTAAAATAAGAATTAAAGTAGTTTTTAAATTATTTAAAATTAAAAAAATCAACATAATCATTTTTTACATGATGGATTTTCCGCATAATATTGAAAATGTAAAATAGTGAATCACTTAGCAAAAAAATTAGCTATATCAACATTTAACTGACGGAAAGATGAAATTGAAAATTGAAATTGAAGAAGTTTTCAGTACTCTCTAAAGTTTAAGGATGAATTGGTTCAAAAATAAAAGTTGAAGAACCAATTTAGATATTTAACTTAAAAAAATATGTTAGCTGAAGTCACCATCAGTACCAATTAATCATTAAATAGAAAAAATTAAAAGTTGATATCTTTAAATAAAAAAAAATTAAGTTGACATCTTTATTTAAAAAATGATAAAATTAATATTTTTAAATAAAAAAATATAAAATTAAAATCTTTATTTGCACTTTGACTGTATAAGTATTACAAAAAAAAAATTATTATTATATAGAAAAATATAGTTTTGGTGTCATCACTTTCAAGGGGAGTGAAAGTGCGTGACGGAAAAATGAAAAACGCTACTTTGGTTGGAATTTTTAGGTGGAAAAATGCAGGTGGCCCTGGCCCCTAATTTGGTAACCATTTTCTTACTGACGTGGGCTCTTTTTTAAATAAATAAATAAGTTATACAATAAAAAAAAAAAACAATTCCTTTTCATTTCTTCACACATTCGTCATTTAATGATATTTAAAATCTCTTACTTTTCAAAATCTCCTACTAATGGCTTGTTTGGTGTGGCTTTTAGGAGTTTCAGTTCTGGATATTATTTATGTTTCATAAATTTAAATTTTTCTCTTAAAATTTTACACTTAAATATTTTTTTAATATCAAAAAACTCTTAAACAATAAAAGTTCAAAAGTTTCAAATACAAACTTCTCATAAACTCTCTTTTTACTTACTTTTCACTCACTTTTTCACATTTCTAAAAGTTAAAACTCTATTTTTCTCTCTAATAAAAATTTAAATTTATCATTTATAACAGTACTAAAAAAGTAAAAACTCTCACAAGTCATACCAAACAGACTCTAAATCATTTTAGCTTGTTGACTCTTTTTGTTCAGAGCAACGGACAGCTTTTTCTACATCTTTTTAATAAAAACAAGTATTATGTACCCAAAAAAAAAAAAAAACAAGTATTAATATTTCATATATCATTTAATACATATTCACCAATAAACAAATTATAATTACAATAAATTAAATTTTTAGGTTTAATAATTTGTTTTTAAATTTAATATTTAAATTTAATATTTAAATTTAATTAATTCAGTATTTGACACTCACTAATTATTTTAAAAAAATTTCTTATCCCTTCAAATTCTCTTATATTAAAAAAAACAAAACAAATTATAGTTACATTAAAACTACATAAAAATATTGTGTAGTTTGCTTTTGATGTAAGCCGTACAACTTCGGTTATTAATGTAAGGGTTTCTCGACGTCCGAGCTTTCCTCCTACAAATCAATGACTAATTTTTTTAGTGAGAAAGCAAAACCCATTCTCATGGAACTAATTACAACTTTTATGATTAAAAAAAAAATTATGCTGAGAAGAGGTTACTCACTCTAAAATCATTGCCATTTAAATAAATAAATAAAAACTTAATTACTAAATGAGTTTGGTGTGTTTAGTCCAAATTGGTTAAATAAAATGCTAAGTCAGGGATGAAATATCTCAAAGTTCTCTCACTCTAAGTTTATGAAAATATCAATAATAATTTAATCGAGTTAACACCTTCAACTTAAAATTTTAATTTTAAATTAAAATTCAAGGTTCAAACTTCATAACATTAAACAACTAATCCAAGCAACTAACCCCTCTATTACTTTAAAAAAAAAAAAAAGCCTATGTATATATAGATATCTTAATAAAGTTCTTAATGAATCAGTTCGGCACAGGAACTTATGATGAGAATTATTGCCATTTTAGATATTTCTTCTTCTAAATCAAACACAAACCCTACCATATCATCACAGAGCTAATTAATTAAACTTGAACCTGAAGTTTCTATATCTCTATTTTTTTATACTTTATTGACCAAATATTATAGTTATAATTTCATATAATATTTTAAATTTACATTACCAACATGTTATTATATTATTAAATTTTTTATTTAAGGGTTTTTTGTGATATTTTATGTAATTATTAATTTAATAACATATTGTAGTTATAAATTTATAATTTTACATATCATTATAATGATATCATTGCTATTTTCAATAGTTAAACTAGTTCAGTTTGAGTGTTTTTAAAAAGAATATTAGCTAAAATCCTTGACAAACTCTTGTGTCTTCATAACCATAACCCATCGAATTCATTGATTCGGTCATTCAAATAACCCAGCAAGTCAATTTCCCCAGCCTGCTTTGCAGCTCTCTGGGCCTAGCTTTGACTTCAACTTCGGCAATTCCAATATTTGTATTGTACCAAAAGAAGTAAAGAACAAGCAGCCCAAAACAAATTTGAGAAAAAAACAAAAACTCTGCAAATAAGAAAGAAGGGAAAAAAAAAAAGAAAAAAAAAGGACCAGATTTGGCCTTGTTTCCTACGCTTTCAAGGACATTAGATCTCGTTGATCACACAGAAAAAACCATAAACTCTCTCAAAGACTCAAACTGGACCAATTCCAAGGTTAGTCCCTTCAAAAACCGTTTTTGCATAATCACCTCCTTTAACTCTGATTTTCTTCTTCCCCAAGTTTGCCTTTGTTTCCTTTTTCTCTGTTTGGCTGCTTAGAAAATAGCTTTGACTCCTGCCATAAATATATGAATGAGAATTTTGGTTTTGTACCATTGTTCTGTTTAGTTTCTGGGAAATTTAGTGAGTTAATCTGCTTAAAATTAAAATTAATGTAGTTTTAAGTAAGTACATCAACAAAGCAGAAATGTTTCCTTAAACTGTTTTTTTGAAGGGTGACCTCGTAAAAAAAAAAAAAAAAGTTCTATGTTTTCTTATGTTTTCTGTTGGCTTCTATGTTTTCTGTTGGCTTTAATGTTTTGCAGATTCTATGGATTTCTCTCTGCTCGAAAATTTGCTAGAGAAAAGCTACAAAGTTGGTTGAAGGACTCCTAATTGTGTCATATTTTCCTGAAAGACAAGTTTGAGAAAATTAATCCAAAAAAAATCGAGTGATTACTGTTGACTTAGAAATGGAATCACTGTGGAACCTTTTGAATTTGCTCAAGCTTATTGATCCTATTGTTGCTATAGCAGTGGTTGTGACATTTGCATTTCATGCCTTAAATCATGGGAAGAAAGTTAAGAGTAACACTAGGCCAAGCTTGAGCTTGAGCTTGTCAAATAAAGAATCAATTGTTATTGTGGATAGGCTCAAGCACTTATGATCCCCATAATGAGTTCTTACATTTTGGTTTTGATGTTTTTCCTGTTTTCTTTTGTCTCGCAAATTGTCATAGTGTTTATAATCTTTGCCTCAGTTTTATCCCTTTACTTCTACCTCTCCCCTTATGTTGCTTATGTGAAAGCACAATTTCATATTGCTGATCCAATTGTGTCATGGTGGTTTTCAAATTCATTCACAAGAATCAATGGGTTATTGTTGTTGGCATATTCCATTATAGTGGTAGCTTGGCTTGTTTCTAGGCACTAGATATTAAACAATTTGCTAGGCATCTCTATATGTATTCATTTTGTCAGTCATATTTGATTTCCTAACATGAAAGTATGCACTTTGCTACTTGGATGTTTGGTTGTGCATGACTTATTTTCGGTTTTTTTCTCTGAAAGAGTTTTTGGAGCTAATGTCATGGTATCAACGGGTACACAAATAGCATCAAATCCTTTTCACACATTTGTAAATAGTTTGAGTCTTCTCGGTTTGCAATTGAAAATAGAGAAGCTGCAGTTGCCTGCAGTTATTGTTTTCCCCCACAGCTTGTTGTCTGGGCCACTTGATGCAGGAAATGAAGGAAACTTCATGATGCTTTGTCTTAGTGACATGGTACGTGAACCCTTTTTCTTAGGTATAACTAGAATATGAAGATTGCCTTATTGTTTTGCCCATGGTTTTCCATGAATGGACTGTTGATACTACTTGAGTGTAATTATTTTTAATTCAGTTTCAGTCCTAAAAATTGATTCTCATATGCAAGGGGTATTTTTCTTGTCTGTAGTTTTCTATTTAACTGATAGAATGACCACTTACATATTCCTTTCTACCATAACAAAGAAGAACCAACTATATATTCGACAAAAACCCACACTTTGCACTTCAACTTTTTGATATTGAGGGACTTTACCATCTTACAACTTATAAGTTTTTACTCTCTTATTTTTTTAGTTTAAAATAATAAAATAATATTTAACGTTGAAGGATCACGTGCACCATTGGCTTCTATCATATTTGTCCATGTTAGCACCACTTGGACTTTTTTAATGCTAGCATTGCCAACTTGGATCTTCGTGAGTCAAAATTCTACCACCTATAATTTGACATGGGTCCCATACTAACAAAATTTGAAAAAAAAATAAAAAGACAAAACTACTACTATCGTTATTTCAAAATAATTTTATCTTTTGATTTTAAATATCTCAAATTAATTATAGCTTTTTATTTTTCAAAGTAAACAAATATTTTTTTTCTTTACTTTAATCTTATCATTATCTATTCATTTTAATTAATTATCCAATTAAAAAATTATCTTTTATTTTTCAAAAAAAATGTTATAGATAAATATAAATATTCTCCTCAAATCCTTAATTTGTGAAAAAAAAGTCAAAAATATAAAAATAGAATGAGTATTTTATTTTGTGAAATTACTATTTTGCCCATTTATTTGACAAAGATGAAAAAAATTTTCTTTCCAAATTTACCCTTTATTATCCCCTTTCCTTTCCCACCTCTGGCCATCACTCATTCATATGTGAAAACTCCCCACTTCTATGATAAGATTTGGGGTTACAGATTTGGGCTTACTTTCTCATTTACCTTCAGCAAGTAACCCCATTGTCCTATTTTCTAAATTTGCAGAAACCCTAAATTTTCAACCCCAAATCTATAACCCCACTATCCTTTTTTCTCCCCTAGCCCAGCTTTGCTTTTCAATTATGGCTCCTTCTCTCGCGATGTTTAGGAATACTAGATCCATTCGCATTTTTTCCCAACCAAAAAGCCCAAAGGTCACCCTTGTTCATCCCCACAACAAGCATGTTGATTTCCTCCCTAAATGGCAGATCTTCGTACTACTCTAGGGAGAAGGTCTTAGGAGATAGTTGCACTAGTTCAACACCATTGTTGGGGAAGATAGTGGCTCAGATCATAATGCATGTAACAGAGATGGCCACTAACCAATTTCTCAAGTTCCCTAAATTCTTTTCTTTCGTTGCCCCGTTAGAAAAGGGATTTTTCTTGTTTGGGATTTATACAAAGAAATTGAAGATTTTTCACCATTCTCCTTTTTCTTAGTAATTTTTTTTCTTTTAATGAAGAAGATGAAAAATCGTGCTTCTTGGTTTGATATATTAAAGAATAGTTGTATGATTCATTCATTGATTCTTTTTTTTTTTTTTAACAACTTAGATTGATTCTTGGTATGCTCTAGATAATGAAGAATGATGAGCTTCCTAGTGATAATAGAAAACCTAGGTTGATTAGATCTTATTATTAGGTATCTGATTTTGAGTTTGATGAGAACTCCTTCTTTGTGCTAATATTAATCATGTATGTGACTTAAATCTTTGTTTGGATGTCATTTTCTTGTGGTTGTTGTGTAAAGTAAACAAATGAATAATTTTAAGTTATTCATCAAAGAAACCAGAGACATCGAACCAAGGGAGGACATGGAATGGCAAAGATGAGGATGAGAGAGCTTTTGGTTCAACTGACTCTTTCTTTTCTTTGCTTTTTTTTTTTAAAAAAAAAATTATGTCAGCATTGTACCCCATTAAATTATAGGCGGTAGGACTTTCGCTTATAAGATTTAAGTTGGCACTGCTAACAGATAAAAAATGTCTAATATGGCGCTAAATGGACATGTATGACAGAAGCTAAAGGTACACATGTGGCATGTGACTCTTCAATGTTAAAATTGCCTTATTATCTTAAACTCAAAAAATAGGAGGGTAAAAACTGATAAGTTGTAAGATGAAAGGTAAAGTCTCTCAATGTCGAAAAGTTGAAGGGCAAAGAGTGGGTTTTTGCCTTGTATATTTCTTTTGAATCATATTTTTGAACATTTGAACTGTTTTATTAGCATAACTTAAAATATTACTAAGCAAAACTTGGAAAATATTAAAAAGTTTTGCTTTTCATCATTGATCATATTTTTTTGTGTAGGTTATGTCTGGAATGCTACTAGCATTAGCATTTCATTTTAATTATTGAAAAAGGAGGGAACCAGTAAATCTTATAGATTTACTTACCTCAAAAGGACATAAATAAATATGGTGTGTCTTTACTAGGTATGTTATTGGATTAGCCTTTGCAATAGCCATAGATGCCTTGACCACCTCTTCTCAACATGCACTTATTTATCTAGTATATTAGTTGTTATTGTTGTTCAAGGTTGGTAATTTATTATTGATTGTTTGCCAAGTTCCATTCTCCTTTTTGCTTGTGTAGTTGAGAGCTAAGAAAACCAGTTAAAGTAATTATTTGTTCATTTTTCTGTTTATTTATTTTGTTGATAAAAAAAATTATCTGTTCACTTTTACCTGCAAATGCCTTTGACTTTAGGACATGTAGCTATTATGTCTTAGATATGGAAAGAGCTAGAAGAATTGTGGGAATGATGGGAGTCCAGGCCAAGGAGCTAGAGCATAAGATTCAATGGATTTGCAACTCTTTGTCCTTTTATTAAGGTAACACCAAATGGTATTTAGATAAAGTGCAACTAGCCTAAAGGATCAAATAATGCTCATGTAGCTTAGGAACATGAGCAATGCTTCAATAGTTGGCCCTTCACCCTTTTTTTAATACATTAGTCAATAATACTAGGACAAAAGGTATATAAGCATTAAATTGTAGAAGTTTAGTAATTGATTTAAAGGCTATAGAGTTTCAAGTATACAAAATGGAGGACATACATACCAAACAAAAGGGTATTCTCTTTATGGATTAGGAAGAAAAAAAATGAAAGGGGATTTTTCAAACAATAAAATTAGATAGATGAAAATAACCAGAAACACTATCAACCAAGTCATTTTAGTATAATAGTGAGTATTCTCGCTTGTCATGCAAATGACCTAGGTTCAATCCTTGGCAATGGTGTTTTTATTTTCATTTTTTGTTTGTTTAAAAAATGGAAAATATGTGATTTCAAAATACTAGTATACTTGGCCCAAATTATTGTAGCCTCCATGTTCAACCTAGACATCAAATTTTCCACTAGAGGGACTATTGACCATTATATTTAACCTATAAAAAAAAGTAATAGATATGAAAATAATATATTTGTAAATATTAAATAACAAATATAAGGATTTAAAATTATTTACTTGATATGTTTAATTAACTTATTTAACTGATATGTTACGTATATTTGTATAATTAAAATTTTACATGTACGTATTATATTTAACATCTATATAATAAAAAGAATTTTTAAAAATAAAATAATAAAATACAAATAATAGAAATAAATGTGTAATAAAGCTTGTAAGCCAAACAAATGACATGCACAATAATAACAACTCGAATAAATAATAAACCCCAAGTCAAAAGCATAACACATGTAATGATAATATCTCAAATATCTCATACTAGACCCTTTCTTTTCTTAAGTCAAGTACATAATTATATACCCACAAATTATTCGATACCTATTTAGTTAAGTACCAAGTATAGGTTTTCAAGTATTTAAATCGGTACCAAATCTAAAACTTATATCAAAAAATATTTAAAACATATACCAAATATAATTCATATCCAATTTCTACCCGAAAATGCTCATCCCTATTTCCCACCTATTAAATATTAACTGGGCAGCCCAAAACAATGGTAACAAAAAAGCTGTAAAATTATAGGGGCCACTTTGCAATATATCTTTATTCTCATTTTATTTCCGATCTTTGATTTTATGCTTCAACTTTATCATTTCTAACTATATATCTACTCTAATTTTTGTATTTTTTTTTCTTTTGCAAAACTTGGGGCCTTAGATGTTAACCATTTGCAAGGATTAAGTTTTGAGGTTATCCAAATTGAAATTTTTTTATTAGTTTGTTTGATTATCTATTTGGTTCTTGAGAAATTTTGGGAAATTTTCTTTCGAAGTACATTCACAAAATCAACATGTCAACTTTAAATATTTTTCTTAGGTCAGGTTTTTTTTTTTTTTTTGAGGTAAATCTATATTTTCTTATGTTTATCGTTCAACTTAATCACTTTGCAAGTTGCATGAATTTCTTAGAATTTTGCCTGGGAAAAGCTGGAACTTGGGTTGCACTACAAATAAAGTTTCTAATTATGTTATATTTGTGTTGAATTTATGTGTGCAAAGGAAAAAGTCTAAGAAAATTAATCTTGGATAAATTATATTTAGTTAGCAATGGAACCCTTTTAGAAGCTTTTATATTTGCTTGAGCTAGCTCCGGTTTCCCTCATAGTTACAATGGTGGCTGTGACATTTGGACCTACATTTCATTTTTTGAATTATTGGAAAGAAATGGGAAGGAATTGGGATTTGTTTGGAGCATTGATTGCTTTAGATAAATCCCAAGCACTAATGATCCCTCTAATGAGCTTTTGTAGTTGCTTTTGATGTTTTATTTTTTTTCTTCTATCTCTCAACTTCTAACAACATTCACAAGTATTACTTCTATTACATCCCTTTTCTTCCACCTCTCCCTTCATATTGGTTATGTGAAGTCACAATTTGGTTTGATTAATTTGTATGTGTTAAAGTGCTATCCAAAATCATTTACATGGATACAAGGATTACTATTGTTGGAATGTTTTCTTACAGTTACAGCTTGACTTGTTTTTGGACAATAGATACTAAATAATTTGTTAGGTATTGCTATCTGTATTGCATTTGTTAGTCATGTTCGTTTTTCTAACATCAAAATATGTGCGATGCTCCTTGCATGTGTATTTGTCTTTCGACATATTTTGGGTGTTCATTTTTGAAAGATTCTTTGGGGCTAATGTCATGGTATCAATGGCAACACGATAAGCCTTCACATGGTTGCAAATAGTTTGAGTCATCATGAGTTGCAATTGATAATAAGAAGTTGGAGTTACTTGTAAAGATTGTTTTCTCTAGAAATTTGTTAGGTGAAGGATCTCTGGTGGAAATGTTACAAACTTCATAATGCTCAGTCTTGGTGACATGGTATGAGAAACTTTTTCTCTTTAGGATAACCATAGAACTTTTGTCAACTTTAATCATTTTATTATTGATTTAAGATACTTATCAATGGCATCTTGTATAGTTTCCCTTTAATGGATCGTTACATTTTGGCAAACTCACAAATGGGTTATTGATAAGGTTTTAGAACACTAATTAGGATGTTATTTGTGGATAATTAGTTTAATCTATTACTGCAATTTTTTTTTTTTGTAACTTTTAAAGGATTACATTGTCTGTTTAGATAATCATTCTATTTCAATTTGGTTATTTTATGCTTTATATGCCTTGATAGTTGCATATGACTTTATTATTTTGCAATGGCCCATGTTTTATGAGTCATCTATTAAGTGTCAAGCATTCCAATCCTTAATTTCTTATCATTTTGTATTCACTTTTAAGCTCAAAAGTTGATTCTTTTATGCATGGCTTTCATTGTACAATCTTCAACCATGCAAATAAAAACAAATGCTGTCAATTCTTAGATAAATAATTTTAATGTTCAATTAATATCATTACACAAGACTCCATTTTTAACTGAGTTGAATATCTATATATTCCTGTCATTTGCTTTAGTATATGAAGTGTTTAGCTAACATAACATGGAGTAGTACTAGATTAGAGACATCCACATATAAAACTCAAACCTTTAACATGCTTGTCCATTATTCAAACTTTAACAACTCTTTACTTCCACCAAAAGAAAAATGCATTACTTTCTTATTGAAAATTTGTAGTTTTGGTGTTACCTTTTCAATTTCAACTAAAATTCTACTCTATTAATAAGTTCTTAAAAGGTTTTACTTTGTATTTTGATCATGTATGTTGACTCAATGTACTCCAAGAGGGGGGGTGAATTGGAATTCCAAAAATTGTCCCCTTTTACAACCACAACACCAAAATTAAAGAGAGTAGAGAAGAACTTGCTCAATAATTTTATAGAAGTTCGGTCCAACCACTTGGAACCTAGTTCTCTACCTTGATTTCACTCACCAAGTATTTCCTCCACACTCTCCACTAACAAAATCAAGGGTGGCTTAAAGGAGTCATTCAATCCTTTTACAAGAAGAATGGTGTTTCTCTCAAATCTCACTCCTTTACAAGATAAACCCAAATAATCCTCTCTACAAATCACTCTTGAAGGAATAATCACACCCCCCAAGATCACTCACAAATAGAATAAGAAAAGGATTACAAATAAAAGTCTCTCAAAAATCAAAATCCCAAGATAAAGCACAAGTTGGTAAGTAAAAATATTTAATACAATGCTCTCTAAACTTTTTTAGATCTGTTACCAGCCATATTTATAGCACTTTACTCAAAAATAGTCGTTTCTAGCCGTTGGGAGTCATTAAATGCTCTGCAGGACGTAAAACTCGAGTTGTAGGATTGTCAAGACAGCTGGCTTAACTTCCTAGAGCTGGCTCTAAACAGTCGGCTCACCATTTCTGCAGCCAGCTTTGCGGGATTCTGCACATTCTGTTTTCTTCGTAGAGTCAGCTGCAAAATGCAAAGCCGACTTTACGGGTTTACTGAATATTTTGTTTTCTTAGACAGCCGGCTGCAAAAATGTAAAGCCGGCTTTGCTATTCCGACTTTAAAAATATTAATTATTCTTTAAATAAGTCGACCGTTGTGCATTAAATGCACCCTTACAGCCGGCTACAAAGTTAGAGCTGGCTCTACGTCTTTTCTCCGCATGCGCCAAGCAACGGACCTTTAAATCTTTACCCGTAGAGCCGGCTGTAGCTTCTAGAGCTGACTCTCTACACTTTCATTTCACCAGAGCCAGCTGCAGCTTTCAAAAGCCGGCTCTCTGCTGATATTCAAGCCTTTCTGGTCCATTTTTAAGTGCAGTCCAAGTCTACTTATTTTGCAATTTTTTGACATGTTAACTGCACACTTAAATGAACTAATTAGTCACTCAAATGTATTTTGTAATCATCAAAATCATAGGTACAACAATGTAGGCCATCCCTACCATGCTTTTGGCCTTGGTCCTTTGGTTTGATCATCGACAGGGTAGGGAAACAATAAATCTTTTAGATTTATATCCATCTAAGGGACACAAATACATATTATATGCCTTCCTGGATATGTATTTGGGCTAGTGACAGCATTAGCAACTGGTGTTTTGACTCACTCTCTTCAACCTGCACTTCTTATCTAGTATGATATTATTGTTGTTCAAGTTTAATATTTCTATCTTGATCTTTACTTAAGTTTTCTTGCAAAAATGATTTGCCACTCTAGCAAGTATTGTTCCCTATTTGGTTATTGCTAAAAATATGAGCAAGGTTTATATTGGGTAGCTATTTCTAATATTTTTTTTTTCTCAATCAAGAGTACATCTATTACATATAAGTGCCTTTTACATTGGGACTTGTGGTTGTGATCTCTTGGGTAAGGAAAGTGTAATCCCAGCTAGCTACCCAAGAGGGGGGGTGAATTGGGTCTTATCAATTTAAACTTAAAAACTTGTTTCTTTTTCTTTCAAGACTTAAATCAAATTTGTAATTTATAAGCTATTGTGTAGAATAAACAAGAGTAATATAGTGCAAAAAAATAAAAGAGAGGGAAGAGAAAATCAAGCCACGATTTATAGTGGTTCCTCCAACCGAAAGTACGTCCACTCCCCAAGCTTCCTTACTTGAGAGTTCAATCCACTAGAAATCTCTTGCTTACGAGTGTAAGATTAAACCGGAACAAAATTTTGCTTGCGAGTGCAAGATTAAACCCTCACAAGTGAATCTCAACTCACTTAACCCCTTCAAGGATTATCCCAATCCAAGAAGAAAACAAAACCCTTGTAAGACAATTAACCCAAAAGCTCACAAGAAGAAAAGAAGAAGGAAACCCAGAACAATATCAAACTCAGTTTCTGTAGCAATTCGTCCTTCTTCTATCATCAGATCTGACTTTTGATGTCCTTTTAATAGTTGGTTGGGAGCCTTGCAATTAAAGCCCTTTAGCCTTTCAAAGCCACCTCACAATTGCCCCAATTAGGTTCCACTTTATTCTTCTGACTTGTCTTGGAAAGTGCTAAGACATTTAGATACCCTATGACCCATTAAGAATAAACAGATAATTGAGCTGTCAAAATTTAACCTTCCAGAATTTTTGCTTCAAAGCCAGAAATATTGGTTCGAATGATTTTTGAAAAAAAGAAGTTCGAGATTGGTTCAAATCAAATATAATTGATTCAAACCCAGAACTCTGAACAAGGAGGAACATGAATTAATTCTAATCGTGGGGAAAGATTAAAATCCTTGAATTAATTTTCCTGCACACTTAGCACAAAAATAGATTAAACTCTTTTAAATCATAGTTTTAAATCATAGTTTTAAATCATCATCAAAATACAAAGAGAACCTAACAAAAAGAGCTAGTAGAGTTGTGGGAAAGAACCATGCCAAATCTCAATGACAAAGCTCACAAAATTGAAGTATGAGCCATTCATCTTCATTACTAACACCAACTTAGATCTAAAAGCTAATTTAAAGTTGTATATTCCTTTCAACATTGGTAAAATAGCATAAAGGAGAAGATATAAGTTAAATGTTTGTTTTATTTAATGTTATTCTAATGCCAATTTTTCATATAAAAGACTTCCCTAAGAGCAAGTTATGGAAGTAAAGAATCCAAATTCTATGGTAAAGTTATCAATCAGTTAGACTTTTTGGTATTTTACAATTGCAGCAAAAGCTTGCCAAATTTCTTAATACCCTTCTCTTGTTCTTCAAGATTTGAAGAGCCAAGAAGTAAGAAGGTGTTGGCCATGGGGAAGCTCATTCACTCAAAAATTGATTATATTGTAGTGCTTATTTGATGTCATATGATTATTGGGAGATTTTTGTTTTTACTAAAATTGAGTAGACAGTATGTATCAATTCATCAACTCTATTTAACTTTTTTTATGAAATGGCTATACCAAATGATGAGAGACAATTGGAATTTAAAAAATGGCAACCAAAATAGCAAATATTCAAGTATAAAAATCACAGATGAAATTAATCATCATAGTGATCACTTAGAATCCAAATTAAAATAGGATTTTGATATGTTTTACTCGATGTTTTAGTTGTCTTCTCCTCAATTTAAAACATAGAAAATAGGTCTGGAGCTTATATGGCCTAAAGTTGAAAATTTTAAAAGCTATAGGCCAAAATGAAGCAAAACCTAATTCCAATGGTGTTTCTATACAAGTAAAGTTTGTTAGCAAGGCATTGTAATGTGACGTATAAGTGACAATATGAAGGGTTAGAGTTACTAACCAAATGCTAAGATAATTTTTTTTTTTTTTTTAAATCTTGGGTGGCTAAATGAGAGGCAACTTTCATCTATCTATTAACAAAATTCATTTTTATACCATACAACTTGAATTTAAAACTTTTTACTTTTACTAAAAAAATTATCACTAAATTATTTAGCTTAATTTGTGATTAATGTGAAATTGATATCCCATTTATTTTGGTAGTCACCATGTACTTTAGTGAGGCATGCATTTTAATTTCTTCATCATTCTTATATGGTGGACTTTTTGATACCTAATAAGTTGCTATTGAAGGCCCATTATGTGAAGATAATAAGGTTTGCAGTTATCTATATTCACAATTTTCTTTACTTTACATGGTAATTCAACATTTGTAAATTATTTTCTTTTATTATAAGATTAAACAATGCATAATTATAGGCTTATTAATGCTAATAGGCAATATTATCTTAATTGCTTTTGATCTTGTAACTTTAGCATGTACCATTTGTTTGTTTGCATGTATGTTATATTTAAGAATACAAGATTCAAATATAGTTTTTTTAAAGAATTACAAACTACAATTATATTTAATTTGGACATATATTAAAATCCACAACCTTAATTGTTAAGAAGGTGTTGGGCTTAGTTGCTTAGAGCATTGTTATTGGCAAGTCTTTTAATATGGATCTCCAAATTTCACCTCATTCATAATTATATTATTTTATTCAATTTACCCTTGAAAGACTCCTCACTTCAATTTGAAGACACCAACTAGAGATTCTCAAAAATTATAATAATAATATTTTATTCAACTCACATCTTTAATTTTTTTAAAAGAAAAAACAAATTTGAAAAAGGGCAAAATGAATCACTTAAAATGGCATTGAAACTAAAATAGCTTTTTTTTTTTTAAAAAAAAAAAAGATTGATAGGAGGCTATGTCCAATATAGTAAGTGTCCTTTTTTAGGCAAACTTCACACAAGAAACATGGATGGAGATGCCTTTAGAGGCATTTATTAGCAATTCTACTTTATTTTCATATCACCTTTTCTTATTTCTTACACACTATTAGAAAGTGCTATCAGTAAAGTAAAATCAACAATATATTTAGATATGTGGGGGTTAGTAAATTCACTAACATACTTGATAACGTCAAATGGTCGAAAGGTCTACATATGTAATTAATGCTATTTTTACAATCAACAAGGTAGTATCATGTTGCTAAAACAAAAATCACCAATGTTAATTTTCAATATACACCATATTAGTAAATTTATTCTACACCAATGTGATGCATATTGTTATTATTTTTTCACCCACTTATTACATTTCAACATGCACCACATAAATAATATAATAAACACCAATATGGTATACGTTAAAAACTTTCAACTGCATATTGTTAAACAAGCCCAACTAACTTACAACGATCATTGGGCTTGCAACATATGTCACATTACACAAAAAGAGAAACCCTGATGTGGCAAAAAATGTTAATTTTTAATCAATATCTTTGACCAACAGTAGCACTTAACTTTCAACATGAGAAAATTACCAATATGTCATATATTAGTAATTTATCCTTTGCACTAGTCCATGAACAGGTTAAGAATGCTTGAGTAATTTAAGGTGCATAGAGGAAATAGAAATCAAGGGAAGGGGGAGGACAAGGGCACAATGGGTAATATAGGAAGAGTAGTGGCAATGGACATGGTTTTTTGTTTAGAAGGTTGTTGGGATAATAAGTGGGCATCTCATTTATTTTGATAGTTGCCATGTACGTTAGTGGGACATGCTTTTTATATCTTCATCATTTTCATATGGTGGAGTTTCTAATACCCAACAGGTAGTTATTGAAAGCCCTTTATAGGAAAATTATTATAAGGTTTACAAATATTTATATTTATAGTTTTTTTTTATTTTAAGTGGTAACCCAACATCTGTAAATTAGTTTATTCTGTTATGAGATCGAACAAAACCTAATTATAAGCTTATCAATGCTAATGAGCAAGATTATTCTAGTTACTCCTCATCATGTAACCTTACCATATGACATTTGTTTGCTTGCATGCATGTTATATTTGAGTATACAAGATTAATACCTGTTTTTTATGAAGTACAAACTACAATCATATTTAGTTCGGAAATGTAGTAATTAAAATTCACAACCTTAATCGTTAGAAGGTATTAGGCATAATCACTTAGAGCATCGTTATTGGTAAATCTTTTAATATTAACATTCAAATTTCATCTTAGTTTTAATCATATTATTTTATTCAATTTATTCTTTAAACTTCTCACTCCAATGCTAAAATACCAACTAGAAACTCCTTAAAAATTACAATAAATTATTTTATTCAACTTATATCCCTAAATTTTTTATTTAAAAAAGAAACAAATTAAAAAGAAAAAGAAAAAACAAAACAAAATGAATTGCTTACAATGGCACTAATAGATGCTAACCCCACTTGTCAATGTTGAAATTGAAATAAATTTTTTTTTAAAAAAAAATAAAGACTGATGAGGAATCTCCTTGTTTAGGGTATCTCAACATGAGAGACCATGGATGAATAAGCCCTTAGAAGCCTTCATTGGCAATTTCTACTTCATATTCATATCTTTTCTTATTTCTTACATTGCTGAAAGGTAAACTATAAATAAGGTAAAATCAACAATGTAATTAAGCTCAATTCACCAATGTACTTTGCAATACCAAATAGTCAAATGATTAACATACATAATTAATGTTGCTTTTACAATCAATAAGGTGACATAATGTTGCTAAAACAAAAACCATCGATGTTAAATTTTCAACATAAATCATGTCAATGAGCTTATTTAACACCAACATGACATATGTTGTTATGATTTTTCTAGTTACCAATTAGATTCCAATTTGCATGATGTCAGGGATGCAATTAACATTGATATGGTGTATGTTGAAAACTTTTAAGTGCTTATCCCTAACTAACCTTCAACTATCATTAGATTTGCAACATATACCATCTTACTAAAGTGGGAAACATTGAAGTGGCCGAAAATGCTAATTTTTACTCAATAGTTTTGATCAATCACTTAACTTTCAACATGAGGAAATTATCCATATATCATACATTGGTGATTTATTCCCTTGCACTAGTTAATGAAGAGTTGAGAATGCTCTAATGGTTTAAGGTGTGTACATGAGGTGGAAATTAGGGGGAGGGGAGAAAGCAAGACGAGGGCAAAGTTAGTAGAAGAGAGAGTGGCAATGGGTGCAGTTTTTTGGTTTAGAAAGGCTATCAAGGTAATAAGGTGTAGATTGGTTGAAGTTTGCTTTTATTAGTTAGAAAGAGGTGGGGTTGGATGTCCATCCTAACTAGGAGGTTGGCATAAGATTAAATGAAGTTGGCATTGTAGGTATAGTTACTTGTGTAAAAAGGTACTGTAGGATCTAATCGTTGTTTAATGGTAATTTTAGCTTTTACAATAGGTATGGTAGACTGCTTTTACTAATTAAAAATTATCTATGGGTAGACTGCTTTTACTAATTAAAAATTATCTATGGGTTTAGTCAATATGTATGCATCTAGGTTATAGTTTTGTTCCTTGTGCTTTTATATGATCCTTATTTCTATATCTTTGATGGTGATTATGATCCTTAAGTCTATACATCTTTGATGATGATTAAAAAAGTTTATTCACTTTTTCTTTTTCTTCAAAATAAGATGCATTCACTGCAAACAAAAAGGAAAAATATAAAAGGAAAAGAAAATCTTTCAATAAAGATTTTCACTTTGTAGCCTCTTTCTATCTATATTTTGCCTTTTTGCATAATGCCAATACAAGAGTAAATTTTGGCATTGTCACTGATTATATAAACCATTTGCTGAAGTTGTGTTCTCTTTTGTAAATGCTAATTTAAATGTTAATTTTAGGTCCTTAATTTTAATAATTTGTATATTTTTTATCTTTTAATTACTTGTTGCACTTTTTTATTCTTGAACTCTCAAGGATAAATTTTGGAAAATGATTATGAGATAATTTTTTATATAATTTTTTTATATAATTTTATATATTATTTAATAATTAATTTTTTTAATTTACTAAACTATAAATCTATAATATTATATATATCTATTAATACATTTAATAATTTTATGAAAATTGTAAATAAAAATTATATCCAAAGAATCAAATGTTGGAAAAATATGACTTTAAAAAAATTCAACAATAGCTTTTGGAATTTTATTTACTTTTTCAAAGAAATATGAAAATTAAAATATTTTAACATTTAAAATATTAAAAATGTATATAAAATTATTCAAGTATTTCTAATAAATTTTTATTATATATTAATTCATTTAAAATATTTAAATGTCTCTATTATCAATCTTGATACGAGATTTTGTATGATTAGCAATTTTTTTTTAGGGTAGTGTTAGTGGAATAATTTTTATATTTTATTTTTTTATATAATTTTTACATTTCATTAAATGAGTTGATGTAATTCAATATCACATACCTTATATGAATTAAAATAATTAATTATTTTAATAATATATCAAATTATATAAAAATAAAAAAAATAAAATAATTGTCTCAATAATTTTTTTTTTATATGTTAAATTAATGTGTTAAAGACAATTTTTTAACTTACCACGTCGGCAACAACGGGGAGGTTAAAAGAAAGGTTAGGTGCTGCCTGAAAACTGAAAATCCGGTGAGTGGTCCATAAACAGTTATTAATATTATTCCCGGATCATCTTCTCTTCTCCTCGTCGCCCTGTGTCCAGACAGACACTGGCGAAAACAAAGAAAACCATAAGTCTTCCGGCAACCTCACCAAAAAACCAAAACCCCAGAACTATTCGATAAAATTCCTCTTCCGTTCCGACTCAAGTGTCTAGTCGATGGCTTCTATAACGACAACGCTGTCGCCAGGCTCGATGCAGCTCCGTCTGGCACTAAAGTGCAGAAACCGTAGGGGATCAGGTGCAGTTCTTGGGCAGGCGTGGGTGAGGAAGCTTGATTTTGAGATGTCCCGGGTGTCCCTCTCTCGAAGAGGAAATGGATTGGGAAGGGGACGTCATGGCGCTTTCTATGTCCGGTCAGAGTCTGCTGCAGATGCTTTCTCTGATGGGTCAGAGTCTGATAGTGCAGAAGAATCGCGGAGGAAACAATGGTTTCGAGGTCTGGGATAGTCTTTCTCTTTTATGTTACTTTTATCCTTCTTTTTTTTATATATTTCTTTTAATTTCTGAGAATGTTGAGAAAAAGTAGAAAAAAGTAAATTACTTTTTTCTGAATTAATGAAATTTGGCAATTTCACAAGTTGAAAAAAAACAAAAAAAGAAGAAGAAAATTTGCTATATAACACTTTGGAATTCAATGCAGTTTTCAATTTTATATGTAGGCTGGTTTTGGAAGGAGGGAAAGAAATTTGTTTTTTATTATTTTGTTTTATTTTATAAAAAAGTCTGATAACACTTTGGAAGTAGCTTGCTTTCAGGGATGGTGGGAGCTGGAGTTGCTGGAGCTGTTCTTATTGCTGGGCTTACTTTTACAGCAATGTCTATAAGTAAACAGAGGGCTTCCAGTAAGTGTCTTTTGCTTGAAATTCACCAGGCTTTTTGTTTCTAATATTCCTATATTGTCATGCCCTGTTTATCACAATTTCTGTGTCTATGGGAGTTAACTAAGATTGATCTGGTGAGTGTTTCAGCCCTACTACTGCTGGCAATGATGATTGCATGTTTTGCTCAATACAGGGCCACAACAACAAATGCAGCCTTTAACGATTCAGCAGGAAGTTTCATTGTCCTCTTGTACTGATAGTAGTAACATCAAAGAGAATGAAAATAAGGGCAGTTTTGTATTCAAGGATAGTGGTAATCTGGAAAGTGAGATAGGTACTGATGAGGCTCTTTATCCATCTTCAGAATTTAATGATCCTCCTACTGAAGATATACTTGGTCAAGATAATGTGACCTACACAGAGAGTATTGAACGCAGATCTGATGGTGGTGATGCTGCAAATGGTGCTTCCATACAGGATGATTTGCAAAATATATCGGATTTAAATGACATTCCAGTTGGCCCTGGTGCAACTCAAAGCTCACCTGAGTTGCCTGAATCTGGTATTGTTGGTGGTTCTGTAGTTGCATCTAGCCTTGAAGTTTCGGATAGCAAACTTGATTTAATATCACCTGAGCAGCCAACTTCCCAAATTGAATGGGACCCTGTCTGTGCGTTGGGCCTTAATGACAAGCACAATGAGGAGTTTTCTAGCTTAGAGGGAAAAGAGACTTCCAATCTCTCAGTGCATTCTGTGGATTCTTATACTAATAGTGATTCCAATGCCACATCCATTGAGGCTGTGGTTGTAGGCTTCTCTGTCACTTCAGTTACAGACACAGTTTTAGGCCCACAGGTTGTGCACATGGAAAATGTGGAGACTCACGTCTCATCTTCCAAAGAAAACCTTGATAGCAGCAAATTGCTGCAGGTCTTGGAAGAGAGAAGGGCAGCATCTATGGAAGAGAATAACTTGAGTGAGAGTGGGTTGTCTGAAATAACCTCTCTGCCAGCATCTTCCCATCTATCTGCAAATGACCAAGACAAAAATGGTTATGGTGAGACAAATAAAAGCAAATCGTTTTTTGATTCCCCAACTCCTGAGAATTCCTTCTCTTCTGCTGTTACACCTGCTCCTTCCATAGTTCCTGCAGCTGTACAAGTGATTCCTGGAAAGGTTCTGGTTCCTACAGTTGTTGATCAAGTTCAGGGGCAGGCAATAGAAGCTCTTCAGATTTTGAAGGTACTTCACACTCATGGCAAAGTATAAGTGGTCTACTAAACTTCTGCATTTTAAAATTTTCGGGATTGGAATAACTTAAGTCAAGGTAAAAACTAAAGAAGGTTGACTTACCTCCATGTGTGATTTTAAGCCTTCTCCATTGACCAAATTTAGGTACTGAACTCTTCATTATGTTCTTCTTAATGGAACTATGTATCATGTTGAAAGATTATGGGACTAGTGCTTTATTTAAGGACACAACCTGTTTTCTGTGTTGAGCATGCGTCAGCTAACAATCCATAAACTGACTATTCCTAATTGTAACTTCGGATATTTTTCTATTGGTGATGCTTTTGGTCTGCCACAAGATGTCCCACTGGAGAGAAATTCACAAATGCATCATAGCTGGTCTTCTGTGGCTGCGTTGATTTAAAATAAATTATTCAGTGCGCTTTATTACCTCCTGTACTAGGCATTAGAAGAATAAACGTATTCCTGAAATTATGATATAAGAAAGCAAAGGTGGGTCCAGTAAATCAGTTTCAGCTTTTTAGGAAGTTGATATTTCTATATTGCACACTTTCATCATTTTTCCTTGGTCGTCTTCGAAGGAGTATATGGTCCTTAGAGAAAATAGAGTAGGAAATTATTCTGTTAGAAGAACTGAAAGCCACTTTTGTCTTCTATTCTTCTTATCTGAAAAGTTTGACATTTTCAGGGCACAGATCATTACTTGCCTTCGTAAAGACTTGAATGATTTAATATTTAACTCAAGCTATTTTGTGTGCTGAAAAGAGTTCCTCTGCTTGTTTGGAATTTAATGGTTTAACCAACTTAGATGATATTAAGATTTGAAATCTATAATTTTTCAGGTTATTGAGGCGGATGTTCAACCTAGTGATCTATGTACACGTCGTGAGTACGCTCGCTGGCTAGTGACTGCAAGCAGTGTTCTTTCAAGGTATGGATCTATCTCGCTCTTCTTACTGCATCTGTAAGGATGTGTGCGTCAGGAATTTAGTGTCTGATGAATAATATAAGATGTGTAAGTTTGGTATCTTAGTTAATTTTAAGATGTGTAAGTTTATAGCTTATGATGCATGTTGATTGCTTGCTCTGGCAGGAACACAGTGTCGAAAGTTTATCTTGCAATGTATATAGAGAATGTTACTGAACTTGCATTTGATGATATTACACCCGAGGATCCTGACTTTTCATCCATTCAAGGTGAGAATTAGATTTCTTAATCTTGGCATCAAATTAAGTAGGAGGTGGCATATTGGTTAAGAACTTGAGTAAGTTTGAGGTCTCTTGTTTGAACCTTGAGTCAGGAGGGAAGGGATTTGGGAAATTGGGAGGACTATCCCCTCTTGTATACCCCATCATCAAATGTACCAAAAAATATAATCAGGCTTCAGTTTGTTCTGCCATAATTACATATGCAGTATGATGTTTCAGGTTTGGCAGAAGCTGGACTCATCTCAAGCAAGCTTTCAAATCATGATCTTCTGAGTGAAGATCAAGGCCCATTTGATTTCTCTCCTGAAAGGTAACTATAGTTTACACAACTGACCGGTCATATTAGTTCTTCTATTTAGGTAGATTATAGTTTCCTTATATTTGACATTGTTTCTATCTCAGAGCCCAGAGGACTGGGTTTTGTTCCCTACTTTACAACAATGCTTTATTTTCAGAGAGTTGTGATCTATTGTTTCTTGTCCTAAGTCTTAACAAATTTGTGATATTAAACTGGTAAAAATAAAGATTTCATGAATCAGTACAAACTATTTCACAGTCATGTTGTTCCACTTTCCTGATTTAGCATATGAGGCTGTGTTTGTGACTTTACTTCAATCTGATTTTTATCTTTTTTTATAAGTCTTTTCATTTATTCTCCAGCCCTTTATCACGTCAGGATCTTGTAAGTTGGAAAATGGCTCTAGACAAAAGACAACTCCCAAAAGCTGACACAAAGGTTACTTACTTTTTGAGTTTGTTTAGAGTTTTGCTTCCTTGTTACAGTGAATAAGTTTATAAATTTTAAATTAATTTTTCCTTTATGGTCATGTGTAGACCCTCTATGCACTCTCTGGTTTTATAGACATTGATAAGATAAATCCAGAAGCATGGCCTGCACTTGTGGCTGATTTGTCTTCAGGAGAACGGGGTGTAATAGCACTTGCATTTGGTAAGTCATGTTCAATTGTAAATTGTAATCAGGTCTCAAGTTTCATCTTGGTTATGATAATTGATATGCCTTTGGATTGTCATTATCTCTACAGGTTGCACAAGACTTTTCCAGCCAGATAAGCCAGTCACAAAAGCCCAAGCTGCTGTTGCTATTGCAACTGGTGAGGCTTCTGACTTAGTAAATGAAGAGCTTGCACGTATCGAAGCAGAATCTATGGCAGAAAATGCAGTTTCTGCTCATAATGCTTTAGTAGCTGAAGTTGAGAAGGATGTTAATGCAAGTTTTGAAAAGGAGCTTTTCATGGAGAGGGAAAAGATTGATGCTGTGGAGAAAATGGCTGAGGAGGCTAGGTGTGAACTTGAAAGGTTAAGAGCAGAGAAAGAAGAGGACCGCATTGCTTTGATGAAGGAACGTGTGTCTATTGAATCAGAAATGGAAGTTCTTTCACGGCTAAGGCGGGAAGTGGAGGAGCAGTTGGAAATCCTGGTGAGTAACAAGGTTGAGATATCATACGAGAAAGAAAGGATTAATAAACTACAAATTGAAACAGAAAATAAAAGCCAGGAAATTACTCGGTTACAGCATGAGCTGGAAGTTGAAAGAAAAGCCTTGTCCTTGGCCAGGTAAGATGCTAACCTTATAGTGAGGCAGTTACAAGTTTTTAGCTCTGGAAATTGATGGTACATGGAATTTTTATTTTTATCAGCAAAGAAAGATACTACAAGGAATTAACTGCAAGAAATGCAGAAAGATTCTTCAATTGATGTTGTGGTTTTGTTATGGGGTTTGATAAGTTCCATTTTATTTAGCTTTCCCTTAGAAGGGAAAACGGGAAATGCACGTAAGATTTTGCCTTTCTCTAACTGCAGTACCAATTCAGGTTTTTTAGTTAGGCCTCTAAGAGAAAGAGCAACATGAAGAGAAGAGGAAAACCAATGGTCATGAATAAACTCATGGTTTTGCAGTTAGCAATACCTTGAAGTATTGTGATGATGGCTTTGGTTGTCGTCATAGCCTTTTACTATATGGTGATTTAGGTTGAGTTTCCTTTGTCCTGCAATGCATTTTAGACTAGAGAATTTAGTGAAAGCATTTGTTTTTCCTTCTTTTTTGTCTTTGCTATCAATTTATAAATTCTTTTCTGTGAAGAACTGATGGATTTAACCTAGTGATAGGAACACTGATTCTTTTGATATCAGGGGAGGGGGGATTTGACCCCATTTCTTTGGGATGGGGAACATGCACCTTACCAAGTTGAACTGGTCCTTTTTTTGTTTTTCTTTCTGATGGTTACCAAATAATTGCGTCATTCAATTTTTTAAATCCTAACTCTGTCTTCCTTGCATAATTCAGGGATTGGGCTGAGGATGAGGCAAAAAGAGCCAGAGAACAGGCAAAGGCCCTAGAGGTTGCAAGAGAACATTGGGAGAGGCATGGCATCAAAGTGGTTGTTGACAGTGACCTTCAAGAAGAGGGCGCTGTCAGGGGTTCATGGCTTAATGCTGGGAAGCAACTCTCTGTTGAAGGAACCATTGGCAGGGCGCAAACTTTAGTGGACAAGCTCAAGGCAATGGCAAGCAATGTAGGAGAGAAATCTAAAGAGCTTAGCAACAAGATTATTGAGAAGATTCTCTATCTAATTTCAGCCCTGAAGGAGTGGGCTTGTAGGGCTGGCGTAAAGGCTGAAGAGCTGAAAGACAAGGGTATCTCAAAGGCAAGGGAATCTGTGCAAGAGTGGAAGCAAAACACAGCAGAATTCAGTTTGGCAGTAAATGAAGGTGTGAAGCGAGTTGCAGGAGATTGTAGGGAAGGAGTCGAGAAACTTACTCAGAGGTTCAAAACATAACATAATGGATGCCTTCGCCTCCTTTTTCCCTTCAAGTGCAATAAATGTTTTTGCTGCAAGCTGAGAAGTCAGCCATGTAGTTCAATTACCATTACCATTTGATGTGACAATCATATGGGTTTGAATTTTTCCTTTTTTTGACCGAATGCTAAAGAAATGGGTCTTGGTTCATTTCTTTGATAATAACTTGAGGCCTTTGAGGGTTGACTCTTTTTCCTCGGCGGGTAGAGTTATAATAAAAATGAAATGTCACAAAGTGTATTTGATAGGAAAAATTGTTGTGCAATTCAAACTTCGTCAAACTACACAATAAACATCATTAGATGAGAGATGAAATCTCTAATATTAGGGCTCTTCAAATATTTAACTGTTCTTAATAGATTAGTATATAACCTAGATTGTAAAATAAGAAACCTTGTTTGTTATGCTTAGTCATCCGCAACCAGAGCACTACTTTTTTTTCTTCCGTAAGCCGAAGAAATTTATTGATGGGGGCAAGGGACATCCAAACCATTAAACATGTCATGCACCAATACGAGCATACAAATTCTCTCGTTTGTTCCTCTCCTATTACACCAAAGTGCCATGGTTCAGATTCGGTTACAGCTTCCTATATACAAATTCTCTCGTTTGTT